>CM046434.1:39091602-39296157 GCA_025506505.1 Flaveria sonorensis
TTTCTACAATCGTTTAGAACTTTTAACTTCAGCTAGATCCACCTGAGTTGCAGCATGAGCTATTTTTTCCTCTTCAAAATTTTAGTCATCTCCTCAAGTTGTTTTTAACAATTCAAGTTCTTTTAGAGTTTTTTCATGAGGTTTGTAGAGATAGGATCTTTTCATCAGAGACTTTGTGATCATTTTCAGGTTTGTCATGCATTATTTCTTCTTGTTTAAGTTTGTCATAGATCTATATGAATATGTTCTGTAATGCTCAACTTGATCAAAACATGCTTTTGTGCACATTTCGCTCTGACTTCAACAGGAAGTTCAGGATAAATGAAGAAGAAATCTCAGAGTCAGATGTGGATTCTCAACCTTTGGTTGGTCAGACAAAGCCATAAGTGCAATTTCTTTTGAATCCTCTTTACCACCTTCACAAATAATCTTCAAAGCTTTGTACATAGTGTACCTAGTTTGATAACCATCAAGTCTAGTAAGACTTCCAATGGTAATCCCTTTCATATCAGTGAATAAGCTTTGATGTCATTCTTAACTTTTCTTAAGTCATCATCTTGCAAACCATCCTCAGGATATGGTTCTTGAGAGTCTTTTGTATAACAAATCCTCTGTTAGGACATCAGATGTGATTGGAATATAAGGTCCTTTCTATTGACTTCACAAGTCAGTATCAATAGAGTTTAGATGATGCTTCATCCTTAAAGACCAGTTCTTGAAATCAGCTATGTTCTTTAGCTTTGGACCTGTTCTTTAGCTTTGGAACCCTGTTCTCAGAATCTTTAGACTTAACCATTTTGTATTTTTGAATTTACGAAAATGACTTGTTTTTGTTTTTTTTAAGTTTTAAAATAAAACTATGAAATGAAATTATTTTTGGATTTTAGTTTTTGAAAAAAATTTCTAAGTGTTTACTGATAACTCTGAGTGCTCAAGCACCTAAATAGTTATCAAGTGCCCAAACAGTGGTGAAGTGCCTGAATAGTTCTGAAGCGCCTGACTTTGAGGTAGAAACACATAAGGGAATGCCTTAGATGAATTCTGAAAACGCTCAACTGGTGATGCGCCTAAACAGTTGAGAAACGCCTGAACAGTTGTAAAACGCCTAGAATTACTTTGTTCCAGCAAAGTCAAAATGTGTCCAAACAGTCATAACGCGTCCCAACAGTGGTAAAACGCCTGTACTGAAAATGCCTAAACAATTCTAAAACTCCCAACCAGTTGTGATGCGTCTAGACACTTGGTCAATTTTCAGCAGTTTTTCAACCACATGCGCCTAATTCATCTTCTCCAACGAACTCAGATCTTATGAAAATCTTCAAAACATGTTCAATTGATCTAAAAAATTCCAATTAGGTAGTAATTAGGTCGATTAACAATCCTCAATCTTCTATTTGATCAAACAACAACTACAAATCAGTTTTCTGATTGAATTGAAGTCCGAAACTGAAGAACACCGTTCGAACACAAATTCGATCAATTCCTCAGATCTGAACGAATTAAACAACAAATTGTGATTCAAATCATGTTTCTATAGATGAAACACAACTGAAAACAACAATTAATTGATCAAATTGCAATCAACACAGACTTCAAGTGATTCAAAGAGCTCAACAATGTCGATAAGCTCTGATCACTGAACCGAAAGCTCTGATACCAATTGATCGGTTCAAAAGGATCGAATCTGTGATGATATAGTAATGCAACAATCAATTCAAACACAAAGTACTCAAACACATGCAATTACATAAAAAAAATTCATAGATTTCATTGATAGCAAATGCACAGGATACAATGTGTAAGGGTTACAGTTCGTTCTGTTCTAACTGTTTCTTACTAACTGAATTTTCTAACTGATTCACTAACTAACTCTCTTTTTGAATCAATTCCCTACAAAATACATAAAATATCTTATTTATACTATCAAGAAACAAAGGAACATATATTTACAAAATAAGTCCCTATACTATGACAAAAAATACATAAAGACAAAATGTTAATCTTCTAGAAGCTTCAACAAACCCTAACAATTGGAATCTTAGTGCACCTCAACCACTTGACTTCTCTATCCATAATTTCTATCGATTCCTTTATGAAATGAAGTTTCAAATCAATTCAGATTACTTGATTGGTACATGAAGAGAACCATCAGCCAAACACTTTTTAAGACTCGATACATGGAACGTATCATGCTCACCGCTCAGTTCATGGTGTAACTTCAATCAATAAGCTACAGGACTAATTCTCTCAGTATTTCTAAATTATCCCACATACCTTGGGGCTAACTTATCTTTCTTTCCAAACCATACAATACCTTTATAGGGAGAAGCATCCAATAAGATGCGATCTCCCACACAGAAGTCCAATGATTTTTGTCGATTATCAGCATAACTTTTCTGACGATCTCAGATCACCTTAAGTTTGTCTTTGATTTGAAATATCTTATCACTTAATTTTGAATGATTTTAGGACCTGTCAATTGAGTTTTATCAACCTCAAACAAACATGATGGCGATCTACACTTCCTTCCATACAATGCCTCAAATAGAGCCCAACTGATGCTCGTATGATAACTATTGTTATAAGAGAACTCAAACAATGGCAAATGAGTATCCCAACTTCCACCAAATTCAATCAAACATGCCCTAGGCATGTCTTCAGGGGTCTGAATCATACGTTTGGTTTAACCATTCATTTGTGGATGAAAAGCAGTACTTAGATCTAATCGTGTGCTCATTGCTTCCTGAAGGGTTTGCCAGAACCACGACGTAAACCAACTATCATGGTCTGATATGATCGAAACAAGCACCCCATACCTAGCCATAATTTCTTTCACATAGATCTTTGCTAATTTTCTATATTGTAATCCTCTCGAATTGGTAAGAAATGAATGGATATCATCATTCGCTCCACGATAACCCAAATCGAGCCATGTCCATTACTTGTCCTTAGCAACTTAATAATGAAATCTATCGATATATTTTCCCATTTCCATTCAGGAATTTCCGGTTTTTCAAGTAATCCCTAAGGCTTTTGATGTTCTTCTTTAACCTTAAAACAGGTTAAACATTCACTAATATAAGTGGTAATATCCTTCTTCATACATGGCCACCAATACAATTCCTTAAGGTCTTGATACATCTTGTCCGCATTAGAATAGACAAAGTATCCCGACTTGTGTACCTCATTCATAACCAGTTCTTGCACATTTCCCCACTTTGGTACCCATATTCAAATCATGAAGTATTGTACACCATCCTCCTTGCGTTTGATTTGTTTATCTAACCCAGAAAACCTTCACTTGTAACGTTCCCCTTCGTAAGTGCCTCACCCTATGTTGTTAAAATCTACGTTTTTAAGTTTAATTGTATGCAAAGCTTGTACACGTAAAGGTTTAACACACTCCTTTCTTCTCAATGCGTCAGCCACCACATTTGCCTTTTCTGTATGAAATCGAATCTCATAATTATAATCACAAGGAGCTTAACCTATCGCCTCTGACTCATGTTCAATTCATTTGATCAATAAAATATGTTGGATGCTTTTATGATTGGTATACATGACACACTTCATTTTGTACATACAATGTCTTTAAATCTTAATTGCAAACACTATAGCACCCAATTCCAAATCATGCATCGAATAATTCCTCTTATATTTTTTTATTATTATTTTTTTGCTATCAAGAGCATTAAACGATTACTTTATCTTTCTACATTAGAATGCAACCAAGTCCTTGATATGACGTGTCGTAGAATACCACAAAATCATCCCATCTGAAAGGGTCAATATCGGCGCGTTACATAACTTGCATTTTTAATGTTTGAAAAGCCCCTTCCTACTTAGACCCCAATCGAATTTCTTAACCTTTTGGGTTAACATCATCCATGGTTGGGAAATCTTTGAGAAATTCTTAATGAACCGTCTATAGTACCATGCCAATCCTAAGGACTGTCGAATTTCCAAAGGCGTCTTATGTGTGTTCCACTTCTTAACCGCTTCAATCTTAGCCGGCTCAATGTGAATTTGCTCCTCGTTGATCATGTGACCAAGAAAATTTAATTCACGCAATCCAGAACTTCTCAGTTAGAGAATTTGGGATAGAGTTCTCTTCTCCCACAACTTTAGAATCCCAATCAGGTGTTGCTCGTGCTCTTTCTTTGATCACGAATAAATGAAGATATCATATATAAACACAATCACAAGTTATCCCGGTACGACTTACATACTCGATTCATCAAATTCATAAATGTTACGAGAGCGTTTGTCAAACCAAAAAACATAACTAAGAACTCATAAAATCCATAACGAGTCCTAAAGGTTGTCTTCAGATATCGTCTTCTTGAACCCTCAACTGATAATAACCTGACCGAAGATCGATCTTTGAGAAGTACGTTGCTCCCTACATGCAATTGATCGAATAGATCATAATTCTTGGGGAGAGGTATCAGTTTTTGATAGTCAACTTGTTCAACTTTTGATAATCTTTGCGCAACTGGAACGACCTATCCTTCTTTTAAACCCACAAGGTCGATGCTCCTCACAGCGAGTGGCTAGGTTGAATAAAACTTTTATCCAAGAGCTCTTGCATTTGACTCGATACTTCTTGCATTTTCCGATGGTGCTAACTGGTAGGGTGTCTTTGCAATAAGAGTTGCCCCAGGTATTGGATTCTGGAATTCTACCTGATGAGGAGGGGGAAATCCTGTTAAGTCATCACGAAACACCTCGGGAAATATCTCGTACAATAGGAATTTCTTCTAACTTTCTTTCTTCCACCTTCTTTTGCACCACAGACACTAGAAATGCGTAACACTGCTTCTTAAAGCATCAACGAGTCTACCACTTTTTCTTAACAAACTATCCCAGCTCCGGGCTTTGACAACCTTTCCATACTCACTATTGCATCAAAACTTCCCAATTCAAACGATATCAAGTCTACGCCAAAGCATGATCTTCTAGTATTAAGGTGCAACATTTAATTGTCTCCTTAACCTCTACCAATCTACCATTTTTCATCTCTACTAATTAACTTACTTCTAAGCAACTAGGGTTCATAACCTTGTCCTTCTTATCTACCTTCACACTATTTTGCTTGTTTGAGTTTCCATCTTATTTCCTACCCCCCCCCCTCTTCCATCAAGGTACCTGCCTTCAAGGATACAGCGGTTACTTTTCCACGAACTTGTATAACCAATCCCTAGATGTACCTCTCAATTCTCTTTGATCTAGATGTCACACGACATGGCATCAGCTTTGCCAACTCATGGTGTCTGTCAATATAAGAAGCATGACCCAACCCTACTATTACATGATTCTAGAATTCCAACTCTAACATTTACATCTCATTCATTGGGAAGTAAACCTTAGACACCAAAGGTTTAAACTCATCCCAAGTCATGGCTATCACAAGCTCCCTCCCTTAGGCTTGAACTTGGGTATTCTACCATGATAGTGTTTTACCCACTAGTAAGTAAGCAACATACTCCATCTTCTTGTCTTCAGCATAGCAGTTGATATTCATTGTATTTTCCATTTTCCCAAACTAACAAGTCAGGCCTATTGCTCCCCCTTTCATGTCAAACTCTTTTGACTAGCACGTTGAGAATTCCTAGTATGTACAACCAATCCTGTCTTTAGTATCATGCCCACTACGTTATCATTTCCATAATTTCCTACTCCAATCCATCAAGATCATCACATAGCCCAGTTCAAACACATTCTTAGTATACCAATGATGCTTATATGTAGGGTTCCCTACAGCATTCCCACCACATCCATGATATACCGAGAACAGTGCTTAAACTGGTTACGTGACATCCAATTATTCCATCAAGGTATAATGCTAGAACATTCAAACCGCTAATGCTCTAAGTCTTAAGATCAATCCAATGAACAAAGAATACATGTGCAGGGAGTATCATTACTCTGCTACAACACTCAGAAGACCACGCATATTTCAAATAAATAGTCAATTGCACGATCAATGAAATGCTCAAAAGAGCAACGTCTCATAAGGACTAGGATGATTAGAACTTGCATCAGAGTAAAGGTGATAGATGTTTCCTTGTCATTAACAAGGTCTTATAAGGACTGAGACTCTAGTGTCCCAAGGTACAGAATGAAAGTTTTGTACTAACTATGATCGTAATCTCATGGCAAGATATGCAAGGCTCCACATGCACTGTAAATTGCAATTACGTGTGCACCCGTAATTGAAATTTGCTTTTTATGGTCACTCCAGGCTCCTCCTATCCGAGTTAACACAACTTGTCAAGTACAGAGTGTTATCCATTATTGGAGTATCAAGGA
The DNA here is from genome assembly GCA_025506505.1 of Flaveria sonorensis. Lineage (NCBI taxonomy): Eukaryota > Viridiplantae > Streptophyta > Magnoliopsida > Asterales > Asteraceae > Flaveria > Flaveria sonorensis. Next base: position 39,097,915 of record CM046434.1, read on the forward strand.
TATGGTTACTAACCAAAAGTTAATTAACTGGAAGTGTACAAAGGAATCGATTGAGAAAGCATTCACTTGAGGAATGAACAGTCGAATGAATCCATTTACCATAATCCAAAATCCGATAAAGTAGTCATCAGAACTGAGTACGACGTGTCTCTTGTCTATTGCAGTCATGTCAGCCATTGTGTTGTCTCCCAAGATTCAACCCAATAAGTTGTAGATAAAATGCATACAACACACATGACATCAAAGAACAAGAAGTAAAAGTTGGCTTATAGCCTAAATCATTAGAAAAATTCTTATACCGGTACTTACCAATCCAGTCCAATAGAACTCGAGTTCACAACGAGAGGATGTTTTTGTTCAATAATTTCTTAAAGTACAAATAGATAATCAGTTTTCCCGAATAATTATATCACAGATAGCTCGTTAGACAGGCTACAAAGCATAGCCAATAAGAACGTTCACATGTATATCATTGCACACATAATCCTATTATGCATACTACATATGGGTACTTAGGTTATAGTCTAGGTCAAATAATCCACCTAATTCCCTATGACCAATAGCTCTGATACCAATCTGTCACACCCCCGCTTATAGCGGAAACACGAGAATGTAACAGACGGGATCATCAAACACACTGATTGTTAAAAAAGATGCATTAAATGATGAAACCCTACATGTCATGATGTCATCCTACACGAACGGAGACTTGTGTCGCAATTAGTCGATTCCACGACAAATATAGTCAAAGAAGAATATCCAAATTGAATCCCAAAACCCGGGAACAAGTAAAGGCAAACATGCCCATAAATGATAACGTAAAATGAAACACAAATGTTCGAAACATTAGAGCAAGTCTAATATGAATTCCTTAGGGTCGTCTCTAAGGCATCAACTCTAGTATCCTTGATGATTATTGTTACCTGAAAAGATATGTTCAAAAGGTCAACACATGGTTGGTGAGTTCGTAGGTTTATATCATGAATAAAAATTGATGTTGTGCAAAAGTTTGTACGACATAAGTGTATACAGTTGTACGCAAGCAATATCACATGTAATCATGTGCCTCACAACTAAACCTATGACGTACACACAGATCTTGTCGGATTGTAAATTGATCTTCCTTATCTTTCCACCAAGCCAACAAGTCAAAATTTTTAAAATCTTGTAGAGTCATGGTGGATAAAACGTTTGTTCCACTATACCTCCCGATTTCACTACTCGGAGTGTTACCACGTTGACGTTTACTATATTCATCTCTTAAAGTATTATACAAAACAAACATTGGATCACTTGAACCTTTGTCATGTGTCGCATGCCGCATAGACTCGTGTATGTTTGATGTTTCACCATATTTTACTAAATAAACATCAAACATTTGGCCTAAATGTGTGTTAAAATCATTTTTTGCACATTGAGCATAATAAGGGTTTTTTTCTTCTAAATCCAAATTAAAAGTAATTTTATCAAGTAAAGTTTCAACCCCGACGTATTTAAACAAGAGTTTAAGGAAGCGGCACATGTAATAAACGGAGGCATTTATGTAAAATATTTTTTAAGTTTTTCTTTCATTGGTGGTATCATATCCAAATAAGGTCTACCTCTGAACGACAACTCATTTAATTTTGAAGTAATTAAGTAAATTTGGTGAAGTACTAATGGACTCGTCGGATAATAAACTCCAGAAAGACAAGTAGTTGCGGTTTTAAAAACATTAAGCATTTGGTTATTTCATCAATAATAGCCCAACCCGATGGATTGTAAGTCGAAAAACTAAGACAACATTTGCAACGAGCTTTGTTTGGACTGCTAGCCATTTGACATAAATCGTAATTGCACCATATTTCGGGGTTCCTATTCGTAGGAAGGATTGCTACCACCACGTTGCTTGAAGACGCATCACAACCAACTGATGATTGAGCACTTGATGAAGCCATTTTGAAATGAACAACAGTATTGAGAGTTTTTTTTGAATTGAGCGAAAGTATTGAGCGTATTTGAGAATAAAGAGCGTTTTTTGAGAGTAGAGAGTGTTTAAGTTGTTGTGGTTCAACCAAAACATCCAGTACATATTTATACTAGCTTAATGGGGGTATAATGGTAAAAAACACAAAAGAAGGTCAAAAAATGGTCAAAAAACGGCTATATAGCCGTTATATAATGGCTAGTTTTTAAAACCGGTTTGAAAACCGGTTTGGTAACCGGTTTGGTGAACCGGTTTGGTGCACCGGTTTGGTGAACCGGTTTGGTGCACCGGTTTGGGAACCGTTTTGGTAACCGGTTTGAAACCAGTTTGGGATCGGACCGGTTTGAAACCGGTTTCATTTTTTGAAACCGGTTTCATTTTTTGAAACCTCCAACCGATGGAGGAACCGGTGGTTCGGACCGATTCGGGACCGGTTTGGGCCAAACCGGTTTGAGCCAGAAACCGGTTTCGTGTTTTTTGGCCAAACCGGTTCCCGAACCGGTTTTTTGGCCACCTCTAACTACATATATATACATCCATACACTCACACCACATCAACACACATAAAATCATCACACACTACGCACACATACTACACACACATAATAACAAGACACACCCTACACATACACATACACACAACACAACACACAACACACACTCACTCTACACACACACAACAGTCACGCACACACACATTGCTTCATACCCACACACACTAACACACACTAGATTAACACACACACTGTGCTCACGAATACAACCATATCGTGAAACACACACACCGTGACTATATGCACCCGGCAACTCGAAATCGAACCCGAATACAACCAATGATGAAACAAGACGAAACGAACTAATAGGAGACGCATACCGACGAAACGACGTTATGAAGAGACGATGATGATCGAGAACACCTTGCGGTGGGTTGTGATGGTCGTTTGGCGGCAGCCGGGATCGCGCGACGGGGAGGGGAGACGCACGGTGGTGTTCGACGGTGAAAGAGGGGGAGTCAATAGGGTTGTTGCCGAGAATGATATGTGTGTATATATATCTTTTGAATTTTACACTTTGAACCCTGAACTAATTCGGAATTAATTCCTTTCAGTATCTTTATTATTTATTTTAAACCCTGAACTTTTCATTCTTATTTTTATTTAGCCCAAAGTTTAAAACGTAACACATAACAAACCATTATAGGTAAAATATGTACACGGGCTAAGACGTGACGCAAAATAATATTAGCGCGTTCAGTATTCGCCTCGTCGCGAGCGCGATTAGATATATGTTTACGCAAATGATATTATATATATATATAACAATAATCTTAATAATAATAGTAATAACAATAATAATTTATATAATATTAATCTAGTTCAATCATTTTATTAATTAGAATATCATGCGAATAGATAACGACATCAATTATTATCATTACGAACACATAAATTTCATGAAGACAATAAATGTACGAGCTGAGAGTGACAGATGTCACACAATTACATATTAATAATTAAGTTATTATTTGTTAACCAAAGTTAATTATTATCAGGCCACCAATGTTTAACGACAACTAGTGTGTGCTCACAACACGTATATGCAAAACCTAACGGAACTAACGGAGTTTTGGTAATGGAAAATTACCGGATGCCTTCCTCTTAACTTTCAAAGCTAGAAGTGTGTTCTTAGACTATTTTTTTGAACATTAGCTAGCACCTGTATGATTAATATAAGGTAATACTTGTCTAAAATGGAAGGCCAAATCAAACTCTAGAAAATGTATAGATTTGTGTAAAGGATGTTGAGTTTATTGTATTACTTGGTTTGCCTTTCTCTGCAATGCGATAGCTTTATACTAGTTTAATTATGTTTGTCAATATTTAAAACTAACATAAATAGATAATAATATATAAATAATAATTTACCAGATCACTAACCGATAAGCACTTCTTTAATTTCGAGACGCAAAAGACGTTTTGAACTCCACTCAACGAGTCAGGCAGATTTAGTCTTTACGCCACTTGACCGATTCTTTCTAGAATCTCGAATGGTCCAACATATCTCAGATTAAGCTTGCCTCTTTTTCCGAATCGAATCACACCTTTCCACAGTGAAACTTTCAGCAATACTTTCCACAGTTAGTTGACAATCACCAACTTCCGCCCAACAAACCAGTGATCTGCACTTTTGGCCATACAATGCCTCAAACGGTGCTGCCTTAATGCTAGTGTGACAGCAATTGTCATAAGAAAACCCCACCAAGGGTAAGTGAACTTCCCAATTGTTCTTAAAATCAATCACACATGATTGTAACATGTCCTCCAAAGTCTGAATATTATGCTTACTCTGCCCATCAGTCTACGGATGATAGGCCGTGCTCATATTCAAACGCGTACCCAAAGATTTCTTCAACGGTTGCCAGAAATAGGATGTGAAAGGAGCATCACGATCCAAAATGATAGAAATTGGTACACCATGTAGAGAAACCACTTCCTTCAAGTAGATTCGAGTTAGTTTATCCATCTTATCTGTTTCTTTGATTGCTAGAAAATGAGTAGACTTAGTCAGTCGATCCACTATCGTGTCATAACCGCTAAAAGTTTTGGGTAACTTGGTGCTAAAGTCCATGGAAATCTGCTCTTACTTTCACAAAGGAATCTCAAGTTCCTGTAGTAACCCAAACGTTTTTTGGTACTCAACCTTCACCTTAGAGCAGGTTAAACACTTGCTCATATAGGTAGCTACATCCGCTTTCATATTAGACCACCAATAGTGCGCCTTTAGACCATCGTACATTTTGTTACAACCAGGATGTATAGAATACTTAGACTTGTGTTCTTTAATCATAACCAAGTCTCTTAGGTTTCCATATAATGGTACACGAAGCCTATCCATGAAGTAACGAATCCCATTGGCTTTTACTTCAAATTGCTTGTCCATCCCACCCAAGGATTCAGATTCAACATTTCCCTCTTTCAAGGCTTCCATTGGAGATTCCTTGATTTTTTCAAGCAATTGAGTACTGATAGTAAGTTGCAAAACTTACACCTATCGGGGTTTAGCGGGTTCCTTTCTACTTAAGGCATCGACAACTACATTTGCCTTTCCTGGTGGTATTTGATAGCATAATCATAGTCATTAAATAATTTCACCTAGCTTCGCTGCCTCGTATTCAACTCTTTCCGCTCAAAAATATGCAGAAGACTCTTATGATCGGTGTATATGATGCATCTGGTACCGTACAAGTAATGTCTCCAGATCTTCAAGGCAAAGACCACTACACCCAGTTCTAGATCATTAGTGGTGTAGTACTTCTCATGCACTTTTAGTTGTCTTGAAGCATAGGCTATCACTTTGTCATGTTGCATTAAAACACAACCAAGTCCTTGAATCGAAGCATCACAATAAACCACGAAGTCATCACTTCCTTCTTGTAATGCTAATATCATTGCACTACAAAGTTTCTATTTCAACAACTGAAAAACTTCTTCTTGACTCTCTCCCCATTTATATGGTGTGCCTTTATGAGTCAAAGAAATGAGGGGTTAAGCGATAAACACAATGACAAACTGATAGAGGTAGGGTTTGCACATACAATTCATGAGGTCCAAGAATACCGTTGGTGCATTAGTTAACCGAATGGCATGACCAAGAATTTGTAATGACGATAGCGAGTTCTGAAAGCAGTCTTCGAGATGTCTTCCTTTCAAACTCTCAGTTGATGATAGCCAGACCTTAAATCAATCTTAGAATAACAGCTTAATCCTTGAAGTTGATCAAACAGATCATCAATGCGAGGAAAAGGGTATCGGTTCTTGATCGTAACCTTCTTCAATTCTTTGTAATCGATACACATACGAAATGTGACATCCTTATTCTTAACAAAGAGAACAGGGGCTCCCTATGGTGATAAGCTTGGTCAGATAAATCCTTTATCCAACAGCTCTTGAAGCTGTGCCGACAACTCCTGCAGTTCGTGTGGTGCTAAATGATAGGGTGCTCTCGCAGTTGGAGCTGCTCCGGGAGTCAAATCGATCTGAAATTCAACTCGATGATGAGGTGGTAGTCAAGGTAAATCCTTTGTAAACACCTCTTGAAAATCATGAACTACCAAAATATCCTCGATCTTCTTTTCCTCCTGCTGTTTGTCAGTCACAAGGGCTAATATAGCAAAGCTACCTTTACTTAGACAATTCTTCACTTTCATAAAGGATATGATGCCTATCATTGCACCACACTTCTCGCCCTCCACCAAAAGGATTTCTCCACCAGAGAGAGGAATACAAATGATCTTCTCGTGATAGATGACTTCCCCCTGCTTCTCGGATAGCCAATCCATGACCACAACCATGTTGAAGCTCCCAAGCGTAACAAGCATGAGATCAATATGGATCGTATGTCCAGACATTTCTATCTTACAACCCTTAAGAATATGCGTAACGTGAATTTGCTTACCATCAGCTAATTCTACGGCGTACTTAGATTCCAACATAGAGGGCATATCACTTAAGAGACTACTAAACTAGTAGAGATAAAACTTTTATCAGCTCCGGTATCAAACAAAACAGTAGCATAACGACCATTAACATGAAATTTTGCCGGTAACAGCAATAGGGTCATTTAGAGCCTCACCTGAACCCATAACAAAGGCTATTCCCTTAGCACCACCATTATTGCCACCATTGTTCCCGTTGTTGTCACCGTTCCCATTATTATTATTGTTCCTGCCATTACCATTTCTTTTCAATTGAGGACAATTCCTCTTGTAGTGCCCTTCATTTCCACACTGAAAGCATCCTTTTGGGGTTTCTTGTGTCTGCTAGAGCTTCTTCATCAACTCACCATGACAATCTTTGGCTGCATGCCCTGCTTTCCCACAGCGCTAGCATCGAAATTTGTCACACCTACCAATGTGGTGATAATTGCATTTGTTACACTTTGGGTACTTTCGAACGTATCCGCTTTGTCCTTGTGTTGATAAGGATGGCGGATTGAAGTTCTAATTGGTGTCAAACTTCCTCTGCTGCTGAGGCTAATTTTTTGACGATGATCCCTTGTTGCCGGAACCATCTTACTTGTGTTTATTGTCGGGCATGCTTGCCAACCCACCCTGTTTGGGTAACATACCTTGTTCCACCGCCTGATCTGTCAACTTGTGAGCTAACCGGATTGCTTGTTGGATAGTGGCGCGGTTAGAGGTGGTCACCATGCTTTGAATTTCGGGCACCGATCCATACAAGTAAAGCATAATCCTTTTGATTAGTGAGTTTATCATACCCGGACAAAGAGTTGCCAACTCATGAGACCTAGTGGTGTAGGCCTCGATTTCAGACCTTTCTATTTTTAGCTACCAAAATCTGTCTCCAGCATTTCCACTTCGCCATGAGGACAATACTCCTCTATCATCATGGTCTTGAATTCATCCCATGGCAAAGCGTTGGCCATCACCTGACCCATCATTTGTACTTGGGCATTCCACCATGAAAGTGTTGCACCCTTTAGTGTTCTTATGGCATACTTCACCTGGTCTACCGCTAGACAGTTGCACTTCACAAAGACGTATTCGGTCTTCTCGAACCATCTTACTAGTCCCACGGCCCTCTCAGCTACACTATAAGTTTGGGGCTTGCAATCCATGAAAGATTTGTATGTGAATGCTGGCGGCCCTGAATTAACAATTTGGAATGTTAAGTCAAACAATATCATAAACCGACTAACGGAATATTTGTGTAATTAATGACCAAGGTCATCGTTTACCTCCAAGCTGAGCAGCTTGTGCATTAACCACTGCTTGCACGTGCTAGTTAATAAGAGCTGCTAATTCTACCGGGGTCATATTCACAGCACCAGCACCATGACCATGACCTCTTCCATGACCTCTGCCACGTCCGTCCATTTTTCACTTTACATTCACAAATATGAAAATGAGTAATAGCTCATTTGGGTATAGTAAATAATAAAAAAATAATGAATTCGTCATAACTTTATAACCAGATTAGTAACTCATGATAAATAAATTGTAAGTAACTCATAAAATATCCAATCAGTGTCAAAAATTTTAAGTTTTTTAGTTGGGTGGGTAATAACCCTTCTCATATAGGTTAAGGAAAAACACTATGTAGTCCAAGGTAGATAAGTAAAGGAAATCAGTTTATCACTTCAAATCTGTCACTGTCCTCTTCCATCTTTTTGGCTCCTCCTCAAGCTCTTCCTCTGGCTCTTCCTCCATTAGGGCCTCCTAAGGCTTGAGCTTTATTTCCAGCTCATTTAAGCATACTATATCCTCATGGATTTGGTCTCATGTCACATTCAGAGTAGCCTTCAACTCCGCAACTTTTCCACGTAGAGTCTATATCTCTCTTATTTGCCCATCCTCACATCCCTGCAAGTCATGCTACGAGTCTTCCATCTCATCATATACCCTGCTAGTATACTTATGTCGGTCGTCCAACCTATCGAACTCCTCCTTGATATCTTGATGCAGTCTATCATGAGAAGCCACCACAGCAGCGATAGCCCTATGAGGTTTGCAACGTAGAGGGGATAACACAGAATCTCTCCCGACGGTAGGGGTCGGAAATGGAACACACTCCTTTTCAAGCGTTCTATTTAGTAGAACCCATAGAAGATGAAGGGACAGTAGGAACCTCGGGTTCTTTTCCTAGCGCATGTCGTACTTGAGATGAGGATGATGATGATGCCATACTACAGTTTACGTGATGTGCATGCCAATGAGTATATAGTAAGGGGATAAGTAAACAAGTAACTAACTAACTTTGTGCAGTAATAGACTAGTGTCTATGCAGCCTAGTTCACTATAACCAATGGCTCTAATGCCAATCTATCACAACCTCAAATTCCACATGCGGGGTTTTACCGCGAGACGTGTAAACAAACCAGGATCCAAGTCATTAGTTACTCAAAACGACTCTATATGCAACATTTAAAATAAACTTAGGGTTTAAAACCTTAAAGCATTGCGGAAGCATTTAGTAAATATTTCAAACCCAAAGTACTAAAACGTAAATACGCGAAACACGCACCCAAATTATTGTTCAACTATATGCATAGAACCAAACGTAAAGAATGCAAGTTTGAAGACCATATGCTCGACCCGTGCTGTGCTCCTAGGGCATCTGACAATACGGACTGAGAAAAGCATACTAAAGTGTCAACATGAGGGTTGGTGAGTTTGTAATTTGTCATTGATAATCTAGTATAGGTTGGACTCACTATAGTTGATAGGTTAAATGTTATGTAATAGGATTAATGTTAGTTTTTCTCTTGTAATTTGTATTTTGTTAACTTTTGTGTTCCAGCGAAACTACGGGTGAAACTATAGTTTCGCCCGGAGTCAGCTGTGTCTGTTCACCCGGCAAAACTATAGTTGCTGCCAGGTAAACTAGTTAATAGTCAGGCAGTTTTGCTAGTCAGCGAAACTGCCAGCGAAATTAGGTTTGTCTATATATTGTAATTTTTCTATCGGTGTAAGGAGCCGATTTGCAAAACCCTAATATGAAATATCATTGTTACAATTATGTGTGTGCGGCTGAAAGCTTATTATCATTATTATTGAGCCTTTTGTTTGATTGTCATTGTTTAGATTCTAAATTGTTCATTGTGTTATTGGGTATATTGTGTTAAATCAGTAGGAAATCATTGTTATACATCAAGTGCACTATTGAATCGATCATGAGGACCAACAATATGGTATCAGAGCAATTGTGCTCTTGATTATTTGGTTTTTTTATACTTTTTCGAAGTTAAGTTACTGTTCCATCGATTTAGTACTAATCCAGGTCTCATGGTTTACTGAGCAATATGATTAACTTTCCTTGAAATTTTAGAATTTATAACAATGATTCTTAATTTTAAGAGTCACTGGTCTCATGGGGACAGATGATGAGAGCTCCAAGTCTATACTTACGTATAACAGAGGAGATGACCATCTTATTTGCTGATGAGAGCTTTAGGTCTATACTTACGTATAACAGAGAAGATCATCAGAATGTGCTGATGAGAGCTCCAGGTCTATACTCACGTATAACAGAGGAGATCATTACTCCAGGTCAATGTTCACACATAGCAGAGGAGATAAGCACTATATATGTCACCCATTTTATAAAATCAAAGCAAAGATTTGAAACTCTCAACCCATTTTTGACATGGCCTTGTAGCTTTGTGCAGGCCCAGATATCATGAGGATAATCCTTGTCATTGAGTTCTTAAACTTAGATTAAGCCACACGATCACTGTTTACTTTGATATCAGGCTGAGCCTACCATGAATATCCCAAACAATGCTATTAATTCTCTTTCAAACTTCTTTTCCAAGAAGTTTTTGAAAAGACAAAATTAAACATTAAACAAAAAGTAGATCTTTATTCTCCCCTGAAATTTCCTTCTTTTTTTTAATATAAGTTGAAACAAACCAAAAAAAATCAAAGATGTGAAGACATATGGGACTCAGAAGTTTATCAGTAAAAGTTTATAAACAGAAAAGAGTTATATACATTACTATACACATTATGGTAAGAAAAGAGGTTTTAAAAAGATATTAGACCTAACATAGAGATCAATTCATAAAAACGCGGGTTATCAAATGTTTTTGTGAAAAGATCCGCTCGTTGATTTTTTGTGTCAATCGGAATAATATCTATAAAACCCTTTTCCTGAGCATCCCTGATGACATGAACTCTCGTTTCAATATGCTTGGTACGAGTATGATGAATTGGATTTTTGGCAATCCCAATAGCAGCTTCATTATCACAGAAAAGTGATGTATGAAGAAAATTTATTCCATAATCCATCATTTGATGTTGTATCCATAGCACTTGACAACAGCAACTGGAAGCAGCAACATATTCAGCCTCTCCTGTAGATAGAGATAATGTAGTTTGCTTCTTGCTTTGCCAAGAAACAAGACAATCTCCTAGATATTGACATCCACTAGTGATGGATTTCCGGTTGACCCTGCAACCACCATGATCACTGTTAGAGTATGCATGTAAATCAAAGTTTCCTCCTTTTGGGTACCAAAGACCCAAATGAGAGGAACCCTTTAAGTAACAAAAGATTCTTTTAACAGCTTTTTCATGAGATTCTTTTAGGTTGACCTAAAAACGAGCACAATAACACACAGCAAATGTAATATCAGGACGGCTGGCCGTGAGATACATGAGAGATCCGATCATAGAATGATAGCGATGAGCATCCACGGATTTCCCATTATCATCTGGAGTTAAGCAAGTCTGAGCAGTGAATGGAGTAAGCTCTGGAGAAGAATCATCCATTTTGAACTTTTTGAGAATCTCCAAAATGTACTTTTTGAGAATCTCCAGAATGTACTTTTCTTGATGAATCAAAATACCAAAAGGCTTTTGTTCAACTTGTAATCCCAAGAAAAAGCACAACTCCCCCATCAAGCTCATTTCAAAACGATCCTTCATTACTTCTTCAAATTCTCTGCATAGTTTCTCATTTGTTGACCCGAAAATGATGTCATCAACGTACACTTGAACAATCAACATTTCACCATCAACTTCCTTTTTGAACAGAGTCAGGGTGCCCAATCCACTTCCCCCTAGACTATAAAAGTTCAAAAAATGGTTCTATGACAACAATACTGGAGAAGCAATAATTAGACTGCAAGGTGGTGCAGAGATTAAGCTTTTTGATCCTATGGAGGTATTTTCATTCTGTGATGAGGATTTGGTAATTCTATGTGAGAATCACATCAAAGCAGGAGCTGGAGCTGAAACAAGAAAAGAAGCTAGTTTGTTTATGAATGTGGCTAATAAAGCTCGTGGAGTAAGGGCAGAGGTCAGGGAACTCACTGAGAAGGTATCAAAGGCTGACGAGTTAAGGCTGGACATGCAGGATCTTACAAGACAATTTGCAAGGGCAAGTGCAAGGGTAGAAGAGGAGAGTACAGCAGGAGCGGATCAAGAAACATCTGATAAAGCTGAAGAGGAAGAGAGAGATGGGCAAGAAGACCCAGAGTGAGGTCCAATCTAGGGGGAGAATTGATAATCTAGTATAGGTTGGACTCACTATAGTTGATAGGTTAAATGTTATGTAATAGGATTAATGTTAGTTTTTCTCTTGTAATTTGTATTTTGTTGACTTTTTTGTTCCAGCAAAACTATGGGCGAAACTATAGTTTCGCCCAGAGTCAGCTGTGTCTGTTCACCCGGCGAAACTGTAGTTCACTGTCGGGTGAAACTAGTTAATAGTCAGGCAGTTTCGCTGACTTAGGTTTGCCTATATATTTTAATTTTTCTATTTGTGTAAGGAATCGATTTGCAAAACCCTAATACGAAATATCATTGTTACAATTATGTGTGTGCGGCTGGAAGCTTATTATCATTATTATTGAGCCTTTTGTTTGATTGTCATTGTTTAGATTCTAAATTGTTCATTGTGTTATTGGGTATATAGTGTTAAATCAATTATCATTGTTATACATCAAGTGTACTATTGAATCGATCATGAGGACCAACAGTCATAAACAATAGCAATTATAAAAACATAAGTAAGTGTATTGAAATAAATAGCTAATCTAATTTCATAAGTAATAACAATAGTGATTTCGTGATCGAAGCTGACTGTATTTGTTATTTGCCTTCCGTCACAACATACCAAGTCGTGACAATGTTAGTTGTTTAGGACAATATTGTACCCGCTTGACCTCTAGTCGTACGGGTGGGGCTTGTCAGACCCAGTAGTACTACCCAAGATTTCCCACTAGATTTCTTAATTAATGATCCGAAAGTGTATGGGCTTTGACATACACTACATTACACTATACACAACTTATAATGGTAAAGTGTTTGTATAAGTAAGTATGCTTTTCCCCCCAAAAGAGGGTGTATAAAAGTGGGGCATTGAACTCACCTGGTGCACAAATGAACAAGAAAAGCGAAGCTAAAGATGACCGGAAAGACAACCCATCAAAGGTTACCTAGTAAGTGTAATCAAAGTAGCTTAACACACCTTAAGTGCCTAATCAACACATTGATTCAAAGGATTTGGAAAACATTAACATGTTTGACCCAGTTGACTCGTTTGACCCATTAGTGACACGTTAAGTGCAATCTTGTTTGATCAAGTATAGTAATTCATTATCCTGGATTATCAAGCAAACCATTCATGTATATCATGTTATGAACCTTAAATTCTAACAAGATCTTAATACTAACATAGCTTATCATACAACACATGCGAACCTCAACCACATCATCATTCTCAAAACAATTAGAAATATATTCCACTAATAAATCACACATGGGTTTTAATCACGCACTACATGCCATGTGAAGTAACTCGCTACTTCACATCCTAGACACTGCAAATCCTACTAAGTAGGGGCCTCAGATTTGTACGTGTGTATGATGTTTATCATCATTTTCAAAACATGATTCATACTAATCAAACACATTTATCACGCACAGGAATCACATGCTATAGTCTTAGCATAATTCCCTAATCTTCTAACATAACTCATCATATTGCATAATTTCCTTCATGAATTCTAAATTTTCCCAAACTACCAACATAGCATCCAAATGAGCAACCAACACCTTCTAACACATTAGACACTACCAAAAAGTAACCTAGAATGATTCTAACATAATGTGCATGCCAATTCACAAGATCAATTCAATCATATCAATAAAGTTTCCCTTTTTGGAAATGTAACATCCAACAACCAATTTTTCATCAATTCTAACTATTGATTCATCAATTTTATGCCTAAGTAGTTCATAGGAACCATCTGAGCACAATAAATATCAAAAATTCATCAAATTCCAATTTCTTAAGAATTAAAGTTTCCTCTTATAGTAACGTATGAATGAGACGTTAATTCTATGAAATTCATGCATAATCCATGTAAACTAAAATCAATACAATCCAACTAACATCATAGCATCATCAAACAATCATCAATTTCAAATTTTCAATGTAAATTGGACTAGGGTTTGTTCTAGAATCAATAACCATGAAAACTAATCAAAATCTAACCTTTAATCGTGTAATGATCGAGGAATGATACTTGCTACACGTTGTAGTACTCAAAATGTACACCCCGCCCCGGATAGGGCTAACATGTCACACAGTACAGTAATCAGAGATACTAAAAAAATGCGGAAATTAAATAAGTCAAATCAATATTGTTACATTAGTTTAAAACCAAAATATTAAAGTCCTAAAATAAATGCTAAATGTCTTATTTAGTTATCGTCTCTTCACATCCTAGCGAGTTCATTAACGCTCTTCACACATTCCCTTGATTACCCTGCGTACCTGCCGCGAAGAAAAAATACGGCTGAGCGAGTGCCCAGTGAACAGATAAAAGGAAAGTTGACAAAAATACCATAACGAATACAACTATCATGGTATATACGCACATACATATAACTATACATCAGATTATCATAATCACATAGTACGTATATCATATTTCATTTGAACATGCCATGTTAACAGACTACAAATTTCAGGTCTAGATATCGCAGGTTTTGACAGATCTCATATTAACATACTTCTTATCATACAGATCATACAAGTTAACAAAAATTCAGATATAGATTCTCAGATAGATTAACATTCAGATTCATTGAAATACCCAATGAGCCAGAAACAGATATCAGAAATAAAGTAGTAATCATACTGTATAGAAGGCTGCAGTCCCTAAGTACAGATGCGTGGAGGAGCGTTGGCATACACTCACATCCACCAGATGCAGACATATCCTTGGACCAGTCCATACGCCTCTAAAACAGATATAGCTAAGTACTTCTCCAATCACATAGATATACAAATAAAATAGAGAGGCCGTGGTCTAATCACACCACCACGGATGGTGCCAAGTCATCGAAGCCGCAATGACGAGTCTATGGAACCCCCATAGAAAGTGTTGCTCGGGTATCAGAGTTCAGACTAACAGATCAGATAACCAAGTTTAAATTTATTAAACATAAATGAATTATTTACTAATTAAAGCAACAAATTCAATTAAAATGAATGAATAATGATAACACATAACAAACATTAAACTAAGTCCGAAGGTTAACCGAATATTAAAATTAACAAACAAAACAAATGATCAAATGTCAGACACAATTTATATAGTTAACACATAACAGACGGATCAAATCATAAATAGTAGTGATGGAAAGTAAATAAAATAAAACGAGAAGTAAGGTGCAATCCACTACATATAGTAGAATGAATCAGATTATCCGTACCTTAGATTGATTCACAATAACTTAAAATACTCCTATGCTTGAATCAGTTATCACGTAACCTACAATATCATAATAAATCCAATTTATATCGTTTTATGTTTAGTTTGATTATATTTTGTTGTTTTTATTTTTTCTATAATCAGTTTACTACCCCCCCCCCCCACCCTTTATTTACTTTAGTTTATTTAACTCAACATAATTATTTCAAATACCAACTCTCTTCGTATATATATATATATATATATATATATATATATATATATATATATATATATATATATATATATATTTCAAACTCGATTTCTTATTCATAAGTTAAACTTTATTTTTTCTTTTACGGAACGATTCTTACATTTTCAAATTTAACATCGTTTATATCAATCATGTTTAAATGTCAAAATCATTTACCCAACTTGTGAGACTAATACTTTAATTCAAACAATAATATATTATTAAACATGAATAATTTACAAATCAAATATATATTAGACATCATCTTCTCCATTCTTTACTATTATATATGTAAATTCCCTCCCATATTAAGTTTTGAATAGAGTGTGTAGTAGTCATATTTTAACAGACACAAAATCTAAATTCTAGTATAACTAAGAAGATAATACATGATGATTAATCGATTAGTACCTTAGTAGCGAAGTGATCGGTTCAAAAGGATCGAATCTATGATGATATCGTAACGCAATAATCAATTCAAACACAAAGTAATCAAACACATGCAATTACATCAAAAAAAATTCATAGATTTCATTAATAGCAAATACACAGGATACAATGTGTAAGGGTTACAGTTCATTCTGTTCTAACTGTTTTTCTCTCTCTAAGATGTCTTAGATCTTAGATGGCTTCTAATGTCTACTAGATGTCTCTCCCTTCACAATACATAAAATATCCTATTTATACTATCAAGAAATAAAAGAATATATATTTACAAAATAAGTCCCTATAGTATGACAAAAAACATATAAAATTAAAATGTTAATCTTCTAGAAGCTTCAACAATACTCCCCCTAAGATTTACATTGTCTTCAGTCCATATTGACTCTTTTGTCTCATCTTTTATCTTGAACACCGGCTTCTATTTGTAGAGTTCCAACTCTCACAAAGCCTTCTTGAATGCAGACTTGAACTTCTTTCAAAGATTCTATGATCTGCTCAGCATTCAAGATCTCAGAAAGGACTGTAGCATTTTTGTTGATCTTCCACCTTTATCTGGCACATGAATAGGTGAATCAGCAACAACTTTGATAACTTCAAGTGATGACTCATTAGCAATCAAATTCTCTTGTGATACCTATATCTCACAAAGATTAACTGATAACAATCGAATGTTGAATGAATGGGTGTATCGGGTGTTTGAGTGAGTGAATCAGAGTGTTTGAGTTTGTGAATGAGTGAATGAAAACTACATAAGTGTTGTATATATACAAGTGTAAAAATCCTTAGGCGCATGAGCACTGTGAAGGCACATGAGACTACATTTCACACTGACTTTTCAGGCGCATGTGCACTATGTAGGCACATTTGGATGAGACGCATGAGCACTGTAAATGCGCATGAGGTTTAGACGCATGAGCGTTGTTCAGACGCATAAGCACTGTTTAGGCGCTTGGACACTGTTCAGGTGCATGAAACTAACACTTGGAAGTCTGGTACTGTTTAGGCGCATGAGCATAGATGATACACCCAACACAACCAATTTTTCAGGCACATGACAACTGTTTAGGCGGATGAGCATAGAATGAAATGCCCAACACTTGTACAATTTTCTGAAATTCATCATACTCCTAATTTAGACTTAAGTACTATTAAGGCACATGAGAACCCTTCTATGAGTCTTGACACTTGAAGTTTTCACACCATCCATCTGGACACTGTTTAAGCACATTAGTACTGTTCACACATAATTTTTTCAACACGTAGTCAATTTTTTGACTATCACTCAAAATTTACATTAATGACCCTTAAATTTTAACATTTTTTGACATTCAAACTTTTATTTTTTATTTTTTACCATTTTATTTTTATTTTATTTTCAAAAACAATTTCCAGTCATTTTAGTCTCTATATAACTTTTACAAAACAAATAGTCTCACTTTGTTTACAAGAAGCTTTTCCACTGAATTTGAATTCTTTTTTAGGTTTATTTTTATATCATATCAAACACACACATGCTTGAAATTGCAGCTTCATCCTTTCATCCAAAACACTTTATTTTTTATTTTCCACTTTTTGAAATTCAATTATTTTCCCTTTTTCATTTTTACTCCCCCTAAACTTTTAAGTTTTACAAACTTAGAAGTTTCTTTGACTTTTCAAGAAGAGGAAACTAATCATTATCAACATGCCTGCACACAGAAAATCATGCAAATTTCAAAAATAAAGCAGAATAAAAATTCACTATATACATTTGAATCACATGCCTACAGTGAGATCATATCAGTTAAGATCAGCACATTAAAAGAAAATAAAATGATGGATAGTCATAGACAATGATTAAATCCCGATCAAGTGTGTTCCAGGTCAGCATTTCTGCAGCAAAGGAGACACGAGATCTAAGGACAGAAAATGAGTGCTTTTGGCAAGATACTCAGCACACTTACTTTTTCAATTCTTGGATTGGTTAAGGTATGATTAGATATGACATTATGTAAGTCACACTTAGACTTAGAGAGTTCAACCCTCGTCAAGATATGCAAGAAATCACTTTTCTCAACTTGTTAACCTGACATATACTTATAACTAGATCTCATGTTTAGATTATGCACATTGGCATCTTTTGCATCAAGTGAGAATATCCAGGTCTGTAATGACTTACAACAAAGGATATCTCGTCACCTCAAGTCTATGATGACTCATAATAGAGAAGTGAATAGATGCTTTAAATAATTAGACCTTAATGGTTATTCATATCACCACCAGGTGTGAGTTTATGACTTTACAAGCAATCAATCTGAGAAATCAACACTACTCATTAGTACTAAAATGGACAAACATGAATGCATGATTGATTTAGTTTGATCATAAGAATTTACTTTTTCAGTATAATTGCATGAGCTTACCTGCACATCATATCTAATCACGTCAGACTTTAGTAGCGAGTGAAGTATGCAACTGATCAAAACTAATGTATCTATCATTCTCACAAATTGCAATGACAGATTCAGTCCTAAACAATTAACTAACAAATAAAACTTTATTTTTGTGTTTTTGTTTTATATTTTTCTCTTTTGATTTTGCAATTTTCTATTTTTGTATTTGCTTTTCATTTTCTATTTAACATGCACACATAATATATACAATCAGGCAGTTAACTTTTACAGTTTCTCTATATTCATGATTAAGCTAAGGGAGGGTTCTTATTATTTTTATGACTCAGACAATAGAAATACTCAAAAACCAGTTTTTAAACATGATTATTAAGTCCAATTGACTCAACCAAATATTCAAATCGGACTGGTAAAAAGGCTTTTGTAAATAGGTCAGCCAACTGTTTTTCAGTTGTGATTTGAATCAAAATGATTAAACCTTTTTCAGAGTTATCTCTGAGAAAATGATATCGAATTTTGATATTTTTTGTTTTCGAGTGCTGGACAGGATTAGCTGTAATAAACATAGCAGCAGTGTTATCAATGTAAATAGGAGTTTTAAGAAAATTGAACCCGTAATCTAACAGTTGATTTCGTAACCAAAGTATTTGAGAACATCCTGCTGAAGCAGCTATGTACTCAGCTTCTGCGGTTGAAATGGAGACATTTGTTTGTTTCTTACATTACCATGAGACTAATCTGGGACCTTAAAATTAACAATCATCTTTTAACTTAAAATCTTGTAGCAAGGCATGGTTGCCTGTCATATGCCGGCTACACCCACTATTAACATACCACATGTTAATAGGTCTTCTTGGGCGTACCTGCATTTAAAAAGATTTAATTTGAGTTATCTACCCAAGCCGATTTGGTCTTGGGCTTGCCAAATTTATCAACAATGGTAAACTGTTTAAAGTGAAGCTTTTTCAAATCAGGCTTATTGTTGACAAATTTACCAATTTCGTTCCTGGCAAATTTTTGATTATCTTTGATTTGTTTAGTTCTTAAGCATGATAATGTTTTTCAAGATCATCATTAAGATAATTCAAACTATCAGAAGAAACATTTTTAGAAAAGTTTTGATTACCAAACTTCCCACCGTTCATTCTCACACATCGTGGAACAAATTTTCTTTGATTTACTGCTTTGATTTTACAGCATAAGAATCATCATAATCAGAATCATTTCTTTGAAAAGATCTCAAGCCTAAGGAAGGTTGTTTTGTCAATCTTTGAAAACCAACACTTTGATTTCTTTGAAATTAGAGATTGACATATCCATTCCTTAACTGTGGATTAACATATCCATTCCTCGGCGAGTTCTTTCTAAAGTAGCAATTCTCAGTTTTGTGAGTTATTTCATCATAATAGGTACAATATTTGTTGAAATAACAATCAGCTATTGAATGGTTTTTCATATCATATATGTGACAATACCTGTTAAAGTAACATTCTTCAGTCTTATGATTGTACATATCACATATTTCAAAGTACCTTTGTTGAAATTTAAAAAACTGTTGATTAACTTTAGATGTGGAAGCCACATTTGATCCTTGTTTTGATTTAGGAGTTACAAAGTTAATCTGTTGTTTTTTATTTGAGAATTTGTTCTTTTGATATTTGGGTTTTGACTTTTGTTCATTAACACCATTCCTAGATTCTTTAGATACAAATCTTATGTTGACAGCAGAAGACTTTGGATCTGAAACTGTTTTCAGATTAGAGTTAGATTTGTTCTTTGAATTTGATTCGATTTCTGGAATTGTGTTCATATCAAAAGTACCTGCAGACACAAATTTCACTAGTTTAAACTGATTCACTTGATTTGTTTAATGATTTTGATTGTTTTGAATTTTGTTTTGAGAGGAGTTAGATTTAGCATTTTTCTTTCTCCTTCTTTGATTTTTGATCTTGATGATCTTTGTTTGCTTTGGGATTGAACATCTTCAGTAGAAGACTCTTTTGCATTTTCTTTATCTTTTTGTTCTTTCTGCCATTTAATAAAGTATGGATTGTTTAATCCATAAGAAAATGAATCTTCAGATGTTACCTCATCTAGTTTTGCTTTCTCTTTATTCTTTGAGTTTTGTTTGTCATTCTTAACAACTTCAACAACATGCTCTTTGGGAACAAACATTTTCTTATTCTTTGGTCGTGGTTTGTAAGATTTAACTTTCACTGGATGACTATTTTTAATCTTTTCAGAATCTTGTTCCTCAAATATCTCAACATTTGTTTTCTCTTCATCACTTTCAGAATTCTTTTTCTTGTTTTGAAAGGCTTTAGCTTAGCTTTGTTTTCAGGTGAGTGATCATGTGTGTTAAAGTTTTCAGGCAGAGTGTTTGTGATGGATTTAGGCATTTGTTCATGTGTAAAACCTAGACCTATTTTGTTTTTGTCTTTCCTCTCACTTACCAGCTGTTCTACAATAGTTTTAGAACTTTTAACTTTAGCTAGATCCACCTGAGTTACAGCATGAGCTATTTTTTCCTCTTCTAAATTTTTAGTCATCTCCTCAAGTTGTTTTTTAACAAGTTCAAGTTCTTTTAGAGTTTTGTTCCATGAGGTTTGTAGAGATAGGATCTTTTCATCAGAGACTTTATGATCATTTTTCAGTTTGTTGTGCATTACTTCTTCTTGTTTAAGTTTGTCACAGATCTTATATGAATACGTTCTGTAATGCTCAACTTGATCAAAACATGCTTTTGTGCATATTTTCTCTCTGAATTCAATAGGAATTTTAGGATAACTTGAAGATAAAGTCTCAGAGTTAGATGATGGATGCTCAACCTTTGGTTGCTTAGACTGAGCCATGGTGCAATTTCTTCTGAATCCTCTTTTGGGTCAGATTTGTCACTCCAACCATAATCTTCATCATCATTTTCTGAATCACTATCAGCCTTTGGATCATTTTCTTCAGTCCAGTCTTCATTTTGAGCTTCTGCAACAAGAGCTAAACTAGAGGTTAGATCAGCTGTGAATTGTTCAGCATATACACTCCAGTCATAGCCATCTTTGATGCTAACAACAAGAGCTTTCTTTGGCTCTTCAGATGATTTTGATTCATCTTTAAGTTCTGGCATGGGAAGACTTTGATAAGGCTTTTGAAATGTCTTCTGAGACTGCTGTTGGTATCTTTGACTGTTAGAACTTTCTTGACCATTTCCAGCTTGATTTCTAGGAGCTTTACATTCCCTTGAGAAATGACCATAACTGTTGCAATTGAAACACCTTGATTTTGATTTATCAAAACCAACGGTCTTGTTTGCACAGGGCTTGTAATTCCTGTTAACATATGAGTATTTCTGAGTTCTGTAAGCAATCATTACCATCTGCCAATTCTAGTCCATCTCTTCCACATCATCAGGATCCATCTCGAACAAATCCTGCAAAACAAGATCTAATTAGGTTAGATGACTACCTTGATAAGCTTGAAAACTTGCCATAAAAGCAGTAAAAGCAGATTTTGACTCATCATCCTGTAAATGGATATTAATAACATCTTTAACTTTGCTAGTTTTAACAGAGTTAGAAGATGAAATCTCAGTTTGAGGTTTAGGAGTTTGAGTTTTAGGAGGAGATTGAGTTTGAGGTTGAGTTGTATAAACAGGAGCACTTGTGTAAGAAGAATCTGTAAAGAAACCAGCTCCAACGAACAAATCACCCTCATCTTCTGGTGAGTTATCATCTTTTGCCAGAAAAGCATTCTCCACTGTGTTAGCTGGAGATGCAACATACTTGTACTGAGACATTGATGCAGCTCTGTCATTGTTTCTGGAGCTCTCATCAATCTCAACTGATTCAATCTTGGCAATCAAAAGATCTAGATCCATAGGAAACTTTTCAGTATGCTTTAACAGAGTAACTGTCTATTTCCATGAAGATGGAAGAGCATTGAGAAGTCTGTAATTTAGATCTTTGAGATCATTTTTGATACCAGTAGTTGACAACTCAGTAGTTAATTGCATAAATCTGTTCATCATTTGATTAATTGTTTCCCCAGAAAGATGCTCAAATAACTCTAATTGCCTCTTGAGTTTCTGCTTTTTGAGATCTTGTATCTCTTTACCACCTTCACAAATAATCTTCAAAGCCTTGTACATAGTGTACCCAGTTTGATAACCATCAAGTCTAGTCAAGACTTCCAATGGTAATCCCTTACACATCAGTGAATAAGCTTTGATATCATTCTTAACTTTTCTTAAGTCATCACCTTGCAGACCATCCTCAGGATATGGTTCTTGAGAGTCTTTAGTATAAACATATCCTCTGTCAGGACCATCAAATGTGATTGGAATATAAGGTCCTTTCTCTATTGACTTTCACAAGTCAGTATCAATAGAGTTTAGATGATGCTTCAACCTTAAAGACCAGTTCTTGAAATCAGCTCTGTTCTTTAGCTTTGGAACCCTGTTCTTAGAATCTTTAGACTTAACCATTTTGTATTTTTGAATTTAAGAAAATGACTTGTTTTTATTGTTTTTAAGTTTTGAAATAAAACTATGAAATGAAAATATTTTTGGATTTTAGGTTTTGAAAAAATTTCTAAGTGTTTACTAAGAAGTCTGAGTGCTCAAGCGCCTAAATAGTTATCCGGCACCCAAACAGTGTTGAAGTGCCTGAATAGTTTTGAAACGCCTGACTTTGAAGTAGAAACGCCTAAGGGAATGCCTTAGATGAATTCTGAAAACGCCCAACTGGTGATGTGCTCAAACAGTTGAGAACCCTGAACAGTTGTAAAAAGCCCAAAAATACTTTGTTCCAACAAAATCACAATGTGTCCAAACAGTCACAATGCGTCCCAACAGTGGTAAAACACCTGTACTGAAAACGCCTACACAGTGCAAAAAACCCAAATAGTGGTAATGCGTCTAGACACTTAATTTTCAATAGTTTTTCAACCACATGCGCCTAATTCATCTTCTCCAACAAACTCAGATCTTATGAAAATCTTCAAAACTTGTTCAATTGATCTAAAAACTTCCAATTAGGTAGTAATTAGGTCGATTAACAATCCTCAATCTTCAATTTGATCAAACAACAACTACAAATCAGTATTCTGATTGACTTGAAGTCCGAAACTGAAGAACACAGTTCGTACACAAATTTGATTAATTCCTCAGATTTGAATGAATTGAACACCAAATTATGATTCAAATCATGTTTCGATAGATGAAACATAACTGAAAACAACATTTAATCGATCAAATTGCAATCAATCACAGATTTCAAGTGATTCAAAGAGCTCAAAAATGCAGATAAGCTCTGATCACTGAACCGAAAGCTCTGATACCAATTGATCGGTTCAAAAGGATCAAATTTGTGATTATATCATAATGCAATGATCAATTCAAACACAAAGTAATCAAACACATACAATTACATCAAAAAAATTCATAGATTTCATTGATAACAAATGCACAGGATACAATGTGTAAGGGTTACAGTTCGTTCTGTTCTAACTGTTTCTCTCTCTCTAAGATGTCTTAGATCTTAGATGACTTCTAATGTCTACTAGATGTCTCTCCCTGCACAATACTGTAACACCCGGAAGGTTACAAAAAAAAAAGAAAAGAAAAAAGAAGTATAAAGAGAGAAAGGTGAAATAACCCAAGTTAAGGGGTTAAAGTTGTACAAGAGGCAAACTTTATTATTACTATGTTTAAAAGGAGGGCATGGCCGCCAACTACCCTGCTCCACCAACTGCCTTCGGCTGAAAAAAGAAAGAAGAACAGAGAGTTTCCATCAGTTTTTAGAGAGAAGAAGAAGAAGATCATCTAGAAGGTTAGTTTTTCGTGTGTTTTGTTCGGTTTCAGCTAAATTTTCAGCTTGTGGACCGATTCTTATGTGTTCCTCTGTGTTCGGTTGGGTGTTTTTGGTGTGTTAGGTGTTTGAACTCCAAGTGCTCTCGAGTTTGGAGGAGTTTTACTCGAAGGCTGTTGTAGGTGAGTTCTAGATCCCCGGTTTTTCTGTTTTAAACTTGTTTTGGGGCTGAAATGCATATAAATTACCATTTTATAATTATTCAGTATGTTGAACCATATGTATGACCTCTGTTTTATATGGGTATGTGTGTTTGTGAATGTTTGACTGAATCTTATGGTTGTATGCTTGTTTTATGTGCTTAGTATGTTAGACTTGGGCTAAGGATATGTTAGGATGATGATCGAGAACTAAAATTAGTGTAAGTTAGAACTGGCATACTGCCCATACACCTAAGTTTCCCATGCGCCCAAGTATCCATGCGCCTGCATAATACTCATGCGCATGCATAGTTCCCATGCGCCTAAGTTTTTTTTGCCCATGCGCCTAAGTTTCCCATGCGCCCAAGTACTCATGCGCCTGCATAGTACTCATGTGCCTGCATAGTACCCATGTGCCTAAGTTTTTCCCATGCGCCTAAGTTTTTTCCCATGTGCCCAAGTGTTCCCATGCGCCCAAACTGTCTGTGCACCTGCATGGTGCCCATGCGCCTACATAGTGCTCATGCGCCTAAGTTGCCTTAGAATTTTTCTGAAATTTTGGGAAAAATGGAAATTAATGGTTAAGCTCTGGAATGTTTTGGTGGGTTATGTTTGTTCATGTTATACATATTGTGGCCTGTTATTGATGTTCCTTATTACGTATTATTACATGACTTTACGTGGTATGTTAATGCTCTTATACGTAAAGTATTATCATAAAAGAAGCGGAAGATTAAAGATAATGAAAAGTGGAACATAACGAATGAATGAAAGTCTTGCAAGCAAATTTAAAGAGGTTCACAACTCAATGAAGAGTTGTTAGCTCAACTTGTGCAATGTAGCGTGCGATCTTGGCTAACCCATGAGGGTGTACTCACAGGGGGGTCAGTCTTGGTGACTGATCCATACGGGTGAAATGGGATCCTTGTCGCTTAACCCAAGACTGAGGTGGCTTCGTGCCTAATGATGGGGTATAGCTTATGACAGGATCTAGATAGAAGTGAAAGATAATGAAAAAGTGCAAAATGAACGATTATGAATGATGATAATAGATAATAATGATATTATCAAGATGTATGTATGTTGTGAGATCATGAACGAAAGTAAAGGAAAGGTTTTTACTAAATGTAAGGTATTTTATTATATAAAACTAGAACTCACTCAGCAACGCTGACTTTTTATACATTTTCAGTTGGCAGGTAACTTGTTACTGAGGAAGGCACGAGGGTGAAGTTACTTGTAAGGCCCCATTCCCGGGACGCTTACAGCTGGACCGTCATCGCATAAAATATTTAAAACATACATTACTTTTGCAGCGGAATTTAAAACTTTTCATTTATAAATTAAAACATATCATTATATTACATCATTCATATGAATTTCAAAATACAACATCATATCAAAATGTGGATGCCAACCTTAAAACTTCCCCAGTAGCTTATGCATCCATGCCTACACCTCCTCAGCATCAACAAAATACCTGCCAACTATCATGCATACAAAAAGCAGTGACGTTGAGCGAGTACTAGTTTTATAAATAAAATACTTTACTTTAGTTAAAACAACCTTTTACTTTCGATCATGGTCACACATCTTACGTACACATTGATAATACTTATTATTATCTTCGTCATCATTCATCATTATTACTCATTACATCATTTACTATCATCCAGATCCTGTCTCATGCAATACCCCCAACTCATGCTCGAAAGCTGATACTGTAGCGAGGCCTGTAAACAAACCCCCGACTCGTGTCCGAAGACTGACACAGTACTGGGGTATGCGACAAGGATCCCATCTCTTGTGCAACACCCCCGACTCGTGCTCGAAACCTGATACTGTGCCGGGGCCTGTAAACAAACCCCCGACTCATGCCCGAAGACTGACACAGTACCAGGGCGAGCAACAAGATCTCATCTCTTTCACATGCCATCCTGTCTCATGCAATACCCCCAACTCGTACTCGAAACCTGATGCTGTGCCGGGGCCTGTAAACAAACCCCCGA
This sequence comes from Flaveria sonorensis, assembly GCA_025506505.1. Classification (NCBI taxonomy): domain Eukaryota; kingdom Viridiplantae; phylum Streptophyta; class Magnoliopsida; order Asterales; family Asteraceae; genus Flaveria; species Flaveria sonorensis. The sequence continues at coordinate 39,124,205 of CM046434.1, forward strand.
CTCGTGCCCAAAGGCAAACACAGTACCGGGGTACTGGACAAGGATCTCATCATCCGTTACTTCCATACTTATCATTTTTTATCTTCCACTTTCATTACATAATACTTTACGTACATTCATACATCATACCACGTAAAGTCATAACATCATACATAACGTACTACATACCATAATACATATATTTTGAAAACCGTTAAACATGGAAAGATAACCCATCACATACCTCATAATCATCACATCATCATGAATAGCACATCAAGCACAAGCCATCACATCACAACAGAACCTATCTCAACCATCTACCTCATAACATCCCCAGAATCCTGAAGTCCAACATGAAGAACAGTTGAACATCTCTGGCCCATGAGCATAAAAATTCTAAGGAAAACAGCCTAGGCGCATTACAACTATGCAGGCGCATCAGCCCTGCTTAGGCATATGGGCACTGCTGGGGCGCATGGGAAACTCTGGGCGCATGGGCCACTATTCAGGCGCATGGGCTACATTTAGGCGCATGGGAAACTCTAGGCGCATGGGCCACTGTTCTGGCGCATGGCCTACACTTAGGCACATGGGCATCATGCTGGGCGCATGACTACTATTTGGGAGCATGATCTTGGGCGCATGAGGTTACTTGGGCGCATGACAACAACTTAGGCGCATGGGAACATTTTGGGCGCATGACCACAATCTAAAAATTTAACCGATGCTACAAACAACACCCAAACATCGACCCAGCACATCCTAACACAGATCTAACATGTTACCAACACTAAAACATGCTAAACATCAAACATAACCTCAAAACATCCTCTAAAACATACAACAACAGACCACTATTGAATAACATGCTGAAAACTCATGGTTACGTAAAAATCTTTTGCTCGGTATGCATAATAGCCCCAAACACTTTAAAAATCAGTAAAAAGAGGGGTTCAAGAACTCACCTGAAGCAACCCTCAACCAACACACCTCCACCTGCAAATTCAGCTCCTAAAACCCACGAAATCAAGCACTTAGCACCACAAATCTCGGCCTAGAAGCTGAAAATTCGGTTGAAACCGAACATTAACCCAAGAAAACTCACCTTCAAGAAGATTTCAGCTTCTTCCCTCTCTAAAATCGTGAACTCTTCTTCTTTCATCCTTTTTCAGCCGAGAATATAGGTGGGTAGTGGGGGCATGGGCTGCCATGCCCTTATTTTAAACATAATTATATTTAAGTTTACATCTTGCACAACTTTGGTCCTTTAACTTGAGTTATTTAACTTTTCTTTCTTTGAACTTTTATTTTCTCTTCTTTTTAATAAAATTCGGGGTGTTACAAGTCCACCCCCCTTATATAGTTTTCGTCCCCGAAACCTCTTGCTTCTCAAACGATTGCGGGTAATGTTGTCTCATCTCTTCCTTGATCTTCTACGTAGGCTTAGACCCCTTCTGGGCTCCACTGTACTCGCACACGTGAAACCACCCTTCTCCTTAGCCCTTCTCTCCCTTCTACCAGCAATGGCCACCGGTTGTTCCACGTGGTTGAGTCATTCGTCCACCTCGGTATCCCCTAGTGGCACTACCATATCCTCCTCGATTGAGCACTTCCTTAGATGAGATACATGGAACGTCGAGTGAATTCCACTTAACTTATCGGGTAGCTCCCGTCGATAGGCCGCTTCTCCTACCTAAGCAACGATTCGAAATGACCCTATATACCTTGGTATTAGCTTTCATTGCTTTTGGAATCAGATGATCCCCTCTCCAAGATGAGGCCTTCATCGTTACTCCATCATCGTAGGTCGGCACCAAACTCTTGTCGGGTGCGGTTGATCAAACCACCTTCTTGCAACCCTCGGTGTTTGCCTCATAGGCTACCAGCCAATTCAAGCCAAGGCACGTATCAATCTACCTACGTTCTTCATGAATAGTCTAGCAGGAAACATGTGTTCTTCCAATTCTATCGCATAATCCTCTAGGGCATCAGGTAACCTAGTGGACTTACCAATAGCAATTTCTACATCGAAGGGTTCACCGACCTTCCTACTCCTAATGTGCAACTTATCACAGAAGGCAACAGGAATGAAACTACTACTAGCACCACAATCAAAGCACAGATGCACAATTTAATTTACCAGAAACGTACCTGACGTCATGTCGGAGTTCGCTCTAGCCTCCTCCTGGTCATAGCGAATGCTCTGACCTTCATCCTCTGTTCCCCTTCCTTGCAACGGAGCTTTCTGCCCTCGACTTCTTGCAGTCTCTGCTCATGTGTCCAGTCTCGCCACAGTCGTAACATTTAGCCATGTGGCATTCCCTTGCCCTGTGGCCCTCTTTCCCACATTGAAAGCAGATATTCAGTCCCCACTTCGTGGCCTCTACCACACTTCTTGCAAGTTTCTTTTCTCCTTGTTACCATCCTCCGATCATCGACCCTCAACGTCTTACCTCCAGCCACAAATCCACCATCGTTACCCTGCCTTCCATTGCCATTCCTAGCATAGCCCCGCTCCTTCTCTTCATCCACTATCGCCACCGCCTCTCGCTTGTCATACAGCCTCCCCACTAGGTCGACCACCGACCTAAACGTACCTGGTCGGGCAGCGATCAGATGTCTGCGGATATCTGCCGGCAGACCTTGAATATACCTCTTGATCTTTCGTGACACAGGCATCACCTGATCTGGCACCAGCCTTGCCATCTTATTGAACTTCCTTGTGTACTGTTGATGCGTCATCGTTCCCGCGTCCAACTGTAGGAACTCTCTCTCAACAAGCTCCCTATGAGGGCAAAAATCCTCAATTAAAAACCTCTTCAGCTCATTCCACCTCATCCTCCCAATTGCCCTGGTACTCTTGGCTTGGACAATGTTGTCCTACCAGCACAAGGCTGAGTGCACAAATGAGCGGGTAGCAAACTTCACTTTCTGATCCTCTCGGCACTCGCTAATATCGTGTACTGCCTCCATCTCCCTCACCTAACGGTGAGCAGCCGCAGCACTCCTGTTCCCATCGAACGTAGGGGGCCTGCACCTTTGGAATGCCCCGTAGCTGCATCCCTTCATAGTTTCCTGTACAGCTTCCCCCTCCTCCTCATAGTCACTGGAGACAACCATATCAGTCTCTGGTTGCTCCCTTCCCCTTAAACCTCCTTCCTTGCCTCCTCGTCTAGCGGTCTTCCTCTTCTCAGCCTCCTTCCTCTCATCTTCCTTCACAGCTCTAATAACCTCGGTCACCACAGTCAGCAGAATCGTCTGCATGACCTGATGAACCTCCTCAACCACCGCCTCCTTCATTGAGGCACTCAGATTAGCACTCTCGTCCTCACCATCCTGGTGATGAAGCTCTGGCCCTTTGGGAGCTGTCTCAGCAGTCTTAGCCCTGCTCCTCGTGACACGTGGTCTAACACCACGTCCACCCCGACCTCCACCTCGCGAAGCCTCAGAAGACCTACCGCCAGCCATCTAAACACTACAAGATTCAAACACCAACACGGTCATTCAAGGTAATAGCTCAGTTGATGTCAAGTATAGTAAGTCCCAAATTACAGTGGCCAGTTGTGATTAGCCACTTACTTTACTCTTCATCCCCCAAGCATTTCCTATCCTGACTACATCAGTATCTAAATCTACAAAAAAGCACATAAGCCACATAACATGCGCACATATTACCGGTTTACATTAACTCACATAAAACGCTTACATAAAACCTTTACCTGCAGGCATGTAGCTACTAGGACTGGCATCCCTTTCCTTTGGTCCCATTCTTAGTTTAAGTTTAGGTTCTTTTGAAAATATTTACCCAATTCTCTTAAACTTTGGCTCTGATACCAACTTGTAAGGCCCCGTTCCCGGGACGCTTACAGCTGGACTGTCATCGCATTAAATATTTAAATCATACATTAATTTTGCAGTAGAATTTAAAACTTTTCATTTATCAGTTAAAACATATCATTACATTACATCATTCATATGAATTTCAAAATACAATATCATATCAAAATGTGGATGCCAGCCTCAAAACTTCCCCAGTAGTTTATGCACCCATGCCTGCACCTCCTCAACATCAACAAAATACCTGCCAACTATCATGCATACAAAAACTCAGCGACACTGAGTGAGTTCTAGTTTTATAAACAAAATACTTTACTTTAGTTAAAACAACCTTTTACTTTCGATCATGGTCACACATCATACGTACACATTGATAATAATTATTATTATCTTCGTCATCGTTCATCATTATTACTCATTACATCATTTACCATCATCCAAATCTTGTCTCATGCAATACCCCTGACTCGTGCTCGAAAGCTGATACTGTGCCGGGGCCTGTAAACAAACCCCCAAGTTGTGTCCGAAGACTGACACAGTACCGGGGTACGCGACAAGGATCCCATCTCGTGTGCAACACCCTCGACACGTGTTCGAAAGATGATACTGTGCCGGGGCCTGTAAACAAACCCCCGACTCGTGCCCGAAGACTGACATAGTACCGGGGAGAGCAACAAGATCTCATCCCTTTCACATGCCATCCTGTCTCATGCAATACCACCGACTCATGCTCGAAAGCTGATACTGTGCCGGGGCCTGTAAACAAACCCCCGACTAGTGCCCGAAGGCTGACACAGTACCGGGGTACGCGACAAGGATCTCATCATCCGTTACTTCCATACTTATCATTCGTTATCTTCCACTTTCATTACATAATACTTTACGTACATTCATACATCATACCAGGTAAAGTCATAACGTCATACATAACGTATTACATACCATAATACATATATTTTGAAAACCGTTAAACATGGAAAGATAACCCATCACATACCTCATAATCATGACATCATCATGCATAGCACATCACGCACAAGCCATCACATCACAACAAAACCTATCTTAACCATCTACCTCATAACATCCCCATAAATCCCTAAGTCCAAAATGAAGAACAGTTGAACATCTCAGGCGCATGAGCATTAAAATTCAAAGGAAAACAGCCTAGGCGCATTACAACTACGCAGGCGCATTAGCCCTGCTTAGGCGCATGGGCACTGCTGGGGCGCATGGCCAACACTTAGGCGCATGGGCAACTCTGCGCGCATGGGCCACTGTTCAGGCACATGGCCTACATTTAGCGCATGGGCAACTCTGGGCTCATGGGCCACTGTTCAGGTGCATGGCCTATACTTAGGCACATAGGCATCATGCTAGGTGCATGACTACTATTTGGGCGCATGATCTTGGGCGCATGAGGTTATTTGGGCGCATGACAACAATTCAGGCCCATGGGAACATTTTGAGCGCATGACCAACAATCTGAAAATATAACCGATGCTACAAACAACACCCAAACATCGACCGAGCACATCCTAACACAGATCTAACATGCTACCAACACTAAAACATACTAAACATCAAACATAACCTCAAAACAGCCTCTAAAACATACAAAAACAGAGCACCATCGAACAACATGCTGAAAACTCAGGGTTACTTAAAAAATCTTTTGCTCGGTATGTATAACAGCCCCAAACACTTCGAAAATCAGTAAAAAGAGGGGTTCAGGAACTTGCCTCAACCAACCTTCAACCAACACACCTCCACCTGCAAATTCAGCTCCTAAAACCCACGAAATCAAGCACTTAGCACCACAAATATCAGCCTAGAAGCAGAAAATTCGGTTGAAACCGAACATTAACCTAAGAAAACTCACCTTCAAGAAGATTTCAGCTTCTTCTCTCTCTAAAACCGTGAACTCTTCTTCATTCTTCCTTTTTCAGCCGAGAACATAGGTGGGTAGTGGGGGCATGGGCGGCCATGCCCTTCTTTTAAACATAATTATATTTAAGTTTGCATCTTGCACAACTTTGGTCCTTCAACTTGAGTTATTTATCTTTTCGTTCTTTGTACTTTTATTTTCTCTTCTTTTTAATAAAATTCGGGGTGTTACACTACTTGGCGGGCAAGACTGGCATCCATCTCATGCAATAATAATGATGTTGTTTTGTAATACAACTAAGTGATATTTTGTAATCTTTTAAATGATGATGTATTACTTAGCAAATGCATTTATTAAATCATGAAATGGTTTTTGATGAATTATTACGCTACAATATTTTATTTACTTAATAAATCTTTACAATGTTTCGTTGCGATTCTGATAGAGTTAGAACAAGAGTAGTTCCAAGATTCAAGGCTCAAATGGAGAGGAACAACTACACCTTGGTTGAAAAAGAAAATGTCAAACAGAGTCGTAGCAAAACTCTTGCATCATTGGGTTGGTGTTGGTTTTTGAATGGCGCTAGAGCGGTCAAGCAAGAGGGTGGGAGGCAGAAGTTTTGTAAGTGTTTCATTGGGGTTTACATCGTCCTCTATATAGATTCAATTACCCAATTTTTTTCTTGAGAAAGGCCGTCTAAATCCTGATGAATCCGGTGGAGTTTGTTGAGAAAAATCAAAGAAAAAGTATCCATGATTTTGACGGTGCGGTGGACGTGTAGTAATTTGGTTTACAATTTAATTTTCTTATTTTAATTATTGTTGTACAATATGAAAGTATATATATTGTTTTTATTATTATTTGTTCATTTAATTACTTATTAAAACTTTATTTAATTTCTTTTTAAAATTTTAGTTATTTCAACTCTACTCTACTTAAATTAATTTCGTCCTCGAAATTACAATAATTAAAACAGATAATTTTATAAACTACTAAAATTCAAATAAGTATTAACAAGAAGTCACATAAATACCAACTTAGTTTCTAAACACAAAGAGCAAAATAAGATTACTTAAGCTTAAGTATTAAACAGGATAACCACCAACATTTAGAAACATATAAACATACCTTAATTCTCGAATAAGTTAGGGTACTACGAACGGATCGTTTCTTCTACTTCCCATGTTGCCTTACACTCGGAATGATTCCTCCATAAAACCTTAACAAACGATATTGACTTACGCCTCGTCACCAGTATTTGGCGATCAAGAATGGCTTTTGGTTCCTCCTCATAAGATAAGTCTTCCTGAATTTCATGTAAAGGGTAATAATATGCAATGGGTGGTAGTTGTATCCCCTCAATAAAGATACATGAAATACGTTATGAACGTGAGATAGTTGCGGAGGTAAGGCCAAGCGATACAAGACTTCCCCTACTCTTTCAAGAATCTCGAACCGTCCAGTAAAATAAGGACTAAGTTTACCTTTAATACCAAAGCGTCGATAGCTCTACATGGTGATACTTTCAGGAACACTTTATCACTAACATGAAACTCCAATACCCGTCGATGTCTGTCTGCATAACTCTTTTGTCTACTCTGAGCCTCCTTTAGTTTCTCGCAAGCAATGGAAACCTTTTTGTTTGTAATCTGCACCAGTTCGGGACCCTCAAGCATCTTTTCTCCAACCTCGTTCCAATATATTGGTGCTCTACATTTACGACAATATAATAATTCAAATGGAGCCATATCAATACTGGCCTGCCAACTATTATTATAGGAAAATTCAACTAAGAATAGATACTCATCCCAGTTACCCGTCCATTCGAGTACGCACACTCTAAGCATATCCTCTAACGTTTGAATGGTGCGTTCAAACTGTCTGTCAATCTGCGGATGGAAGGCAGTGCTAAATCTTAACTTAGTTCCCCAAGCCTTCTGCAAACCCTTCTAGAAATGAGATGTGAAACGAGGGTCTCTATTTCATACTATAGAAGATGGTGTGCCATGAAGTCAAACAATATCACGAAGAAATATCTCCGACAACTTACTGTAAAGTTATATTAGAAGGCTGATGCAACCAAAGAAGCCAAAACAACCAAGGAGCTTCCTGCATGCATGCACAGATGTACAAGGTAGAAGTTACTTCGGGATGCACTGAAGCTGATGTATGAGGGGTCAAATGAAGCAAAAGAGAACAAGAAGAACCTCTTGAAGCAGCAGTTTAAGAACTTCACCTTTAAGGCAGATGGAACCATGACTCAACAATACTTTAGGTATGTTGAGATTATGGATACTCTATTGGATGTTGGAGTAACTCTTGAGAACAGGGACATTGTGAGGAAGTTCATGTCCTCTCTTCCTAAACAATGGACACACTACTGTATGGTCATTAAGAGGACTGAGAACCTCAAGACCCTTACTCTCACTAAGTTGTATGGTATCCTTAGTGGCTACCAGATGGAGATGAACATGCAAAATCCGTCTTGTAACTCCAACAATCAGCAGAGTTCAACCCTTCATGTGGTTGAAAGGGATTGCAGAGAACCACAGCATCATCTCATCTGCTACCTTAAAAACTCACAAAAGGGTCCTTTCATCACCTTCCCGGAGACACCAAGAGAGAGCTACATCCAAGGAAGCCCTTTCCAAGAGACAAGCTCTTCACAAGCCTTTGTGTCTACTGATGAAAGCATAGGCAACTTTCTCTTAACCCTTGAAGACATGGACTGTATTCATCTAGATGATTTGGAGTATATGGAAATAGTCCATTAGATGGCTCTTCTCACTCATAGAGCCAAGCAGTTTTACAAGAGGACAGGGAGGAAGTTTTCTAGCAACGCAACCAGTGGAAAGTTTGGGCTGGACAAAAGCAAAGTGAAGTGTTACAACTGTAACCAAATGGGAAAATTTGCTAGAGAGTGCAAGGCACCAAAGACAAATGGTGGCCAAGCACAAACCAGACCAAACTACACAAATGGAGTTCCCAAGAATGAGAAGCCCAAGCAGCAAGCTGCAGTTGCTGTTGAAGAAGGAGGCTTTGACTGGAGCTTTTAGGTTGAGGAAGCATCTCCAAACCAAGCACCGATGACAGATCATGAAGAAGCCAAGGTATTGGAACATCTATGTACACCTAAATGTATTACTAAAGTTAACAGATATAGGTCCTATAACTTAGAGATGAGAACTGATCTTGAGTCCTTAAACATTTTAAAAGCTGATTTCAAAAGAGCTGAAAATGATTACAAACTTAAAATAGAAGACTTCAAGTTGTCTTCGGAAGAACATTATGTCTTCAAGTCAAATAACTACTTATAAGAAATTTACCATCAGAAGAAATTCAGAGATATCTTCCGAAGCTTAAATATGCTTCTAGGTACTTACATGTATTTGAAGGAAAATTTTCTTTCGAAAGCAATTAAGTCTCTGAAGATTTAGAGAAAACCATTTCTCTTAAGCATGAACCTACCAACTACAGGACTCAGATAAAAGATCTCATAACTAAGTTAACTGAATGCCAGGCTGAGCTTGTGATCAGCAAAGCCAGGGTAGAAAAATGTGTTCTTGAAAAAGAGACCTTCAAGAACATGATATCCTCATCCTTGCATGCAAAAGTTTGTTATCAGAATAAGCAGGGACTGGGATCTCTTGAGATAGCTCCTCCATACACTCTATTGTCTGTAAGATCTTCAAGGTGTGGAACTTATAAAGATGAGCTTCCCCTCATAGACCCTATTGATGAAGAGGATGAAGAGAAGATAGTGAAGGATGATCCTGAGAGTAGTGAAGAAGATCATCCTAAGAAGGGTCGCTATTCTTCTAAGAAGAGAAAAGAATCTGGGATGACCAAGTCTAAGAGGAAGAACTTGATTAGAAAATCCAAGAGAAAATCAAAGAAGGCTCAAGAGATCAAGGCCACTTTCAACTCTAAACAGAAACAAGTGTTTATCTCTACAGGATTTGAAGTGGGGAAGGCTGAAGACTCAACTATGAACTCTAATACCAAGAGTTCTAGTTCATTTCTAACTCATTCCATCAAAGAGAAGAAGGCTGATCAGCTATGTACCACTACTACACAGCCTGAACCATTCAGTTCCAAGAGCAAACCTCACCGTAAGAAGCTTTCTGCATCATTTGTGAAGATAAAGATAAAGGTGGAAAGTGATCAAGTTTAGTCTTTCTCTCAAAAGAAGACTCTCAGAAGGAAGCAAATGGATTACATCATGTGTGGTAGTACTTCTCATCTTGCTAAGGATTGCATCTATAATCCCTAAAGTACTGTCCATATGATCAAAAAGAAAACTTCTGAGAAGAAGAAAGAAAAAAATAGCTTCGGAAGGAAAATATTTTCCCTTCGAAAGCTTCAAGGTGAAAAAGAAGACAAGCGAAAACTTGCGTTCGGAAGAAAAATTGGTCTCGGAAGAAAGGAATGCTTTCGAAGTACTGAAGCCTGCTGCAGTGAAAGCAAGATCTTTCGAAGGTCCAGTCTCCAAAACTTCCAAAGTTGTCAAAACTTTCGAAGTATTAAAGGTCAAGTCTAGGAAGTCCAAGTGACTTAAAGTTCTTCATCAATAACAGCTAATGATCCTCAAAGCTTGAACATAGGATCACTTACTATTACATTGTCTTCAAATCACTTTGATAAGCCCAAGACCAATGAGGCTTGGGTTTCCAAATGGGACAGATAAAGCCCGGCATCTTCAAGACTATGAGGAAGCCAACTGTTGGCTTCTTAGGGGTAGAAACAGCCCTTGTACCAAAAATGTTAGAGCTCATTGCTCAAGGTGACAATCTAGCAACACCAGCTAGTATTGAACCCACACCTTCTACTTCCCAACTACCTATACAGCCAAAAATAACCATCACCTACCAAAGAAAATCCAAACAAACCCCTGCACATGCCACTCAGTTTGTGCAAGCCCCTATATCATCACCCATACAGGAGGAAGTGGACACTAGAGCTCCTATTTCTCCTGAGGAGCAAATCACTCCCATGTCACCAATGATCAGTGCTGAGGTTTCTCATGCTCAGTCAGATGAGTTCAGAACCCCCCCAAGCTTTAAGCCTTCACTCAGAGTCTCAAACTCTAGTGAACAACCTTCACGGGATAGTTACCATCCCCAGCCTCTTGATCTAAACCAACCAATCCCAAACCTTGAATTTTATGATGATGAAGAAATGGGCTTCAGTGAGTATCATAAGTCTCTCTTCTCCACCCCTACTCAAGGAGAGATGAGTACTCATGTTTCTCCCATGTATAGCCCACATCATCCACCTACTACTGAGGTGGATCTCCCTGAACCTGTTCAGGAGGTCCATACGGAAGAGGCTCTCACTTCAGCAAGTGACTACATCATTAAGACCTCAACCATGGCAACCCAGCCCATTGACACTTCACTTGAAGCTGTCATGGTGCAGGGGAAATCCAGCAGCCAAGAACAAAGTGTTGGTGATGAGGAAGAAGTCCTTGGTCCTATTCTCTCATCCTCCTATGATTCTTTTGATAAAGATAAGGGGAGTCTGAAACTAAAGGTGCAAAAATTGACAAAAACATGCACCTATGTAGTCTTAAAGATAAGTCACCAGAATCTCAGGTGACTGTCTTACAAAGGAGGGTCAATGACCAGTAACTTTAGATCATCAATCTCAAGGGCAAGTTAGCTGAGAGACCACTCAGGAGAACTCAACCAGGTCCACAAGAACCTATAGATGTGACAGACCCAACCCCAAGCTCACCTATAGAAGAAGGTGATGCTACCAAAAAGGGGGAGAAAGTCCAAACAATCATAGAACCTTGGAGTTCTTCACATAGTATGGACTTTGAAAATTCACCACCCTCACTTGCAATGGTCCATACTCAACAACCTCCTCAAGTCTACATGAATGTGGACTCACTCATACAAAGTTTGCTTGAAGAGGGTATTCCTAGAGCTATGCCTACCCCATCTCCTCACTCTGAGAATCCAATCATGGGATGGAAGTATGACACTAATAGAAGTGCTCTAGTCATCTCTAATGTCAGGGTCAATAGGAAATTTTCAACTTTTTCAACCTGAGCTTCTATGAGAGCATCCATCTAATTGATCTTCCACTTATCAACCCAAGTCAAAACAAACAAGCTGTAAGATTAGCAAATAGGATTCAAGAAAAGGTGTTTGAAGAATACAAGATGAGGTCAAGACTATATAGACAGAGGCTAGCAGGTAAGACTTTTGGTCAACTAGATGTTGAGGTGGACCCTAAGATTAGCTTCGAAAGGGAAGCCTTGAGTGAAGGCCCAGAAGTTCAACCTGTGAACCTTGAGACAGGAACTTCTTCAGCACCCATTACCCTCAGTGAGGCACCAGCTGGTAAAGGTGCTTCATAACCTCTCTCTGGCCAGAGTTTGACTGCTGAATCAAGCAATGAAGGCCAAAGCTCTCTCCAACCTAAGTCACCAAGGCCTGTGAGTGACAAAGGGAAAAGGAAACTGACTTCTGAGGAGATTAAGGAGGAGGAAAGAGAGAGGAAGAGGAAGCTAAGGGGAGAAAGTTCAAGAGGGTCTCCAAGCTTCATGGAAGCTGCCATCAGGGCTGCCCCCAGGCCAAATACTCAGGATGATGAGTTGAGGGCAGCCAGGATAAACTACTTGAGGACCAAAAACTACAATGTGGATAAACTACTCTCTCTCCCCTTAGATGAACTGAATGAACTGACTGACAAGGAGTTGTCCAAGGAGAGAAATGAGGCAGAGGATGCAGCATTGCTCCTCAAAAACATGGAAGAAATGAGACAGAAAAGGCTCTACAAGCTGCTCCTACCCTCTCTCCCGTTCAAGAAAGTCCTGAGACAGAGGTTGTGGCAATTGCATAACCTCAAGCAGATAAGGAAGCTGATAGACTGAACATAATCAGCTACCTGAGTGCCACAGGACTTTATCAGGCATCTGCACTTCTTCTCTTATCTTATGAGTATATTGAATTTGAGTATCTCAAGCAGTTGGAGCAACAATTCATCAAGGAATAAAAGGCTGCTAAGAGAAAACTAAAGGAAGAAGCTGCAAAGTCAATAGCCATCATCCAAAAGAGCCAAAAGAAGTCTGCTGACAGATAAAGGATGATGAGCTTCTTGAAGCTGTATGGATTCTCCAGAAGGAGGCTTGGTCTAATGTCTCTATTCACTATAGATGAGCACATCAAGGTGATCAAGCCAAAGATTAAGAAGGGAGAGCTTGTTGACTTGCATTCTCCCCCAAGTCTAGCTTAACCTAAAGTTGAGGTCAAGGTTGAACCCCCTGAGACAACACAACCTAGACCTAGAGCTGAATCTTAGCCAACTTCATTTTCTGATCCACAGCAGGGTCCTCTTCACTCTCCTTCTAAACTTGTGAGAGAAGAGAACCCAACTGAGAGAAGAGAACCCAACTGAGAGAAGGGAACCTAACTAAGAGAAGAGAACCCAACTAAGAGAGACATAGTAGAACAACCTGGTGCTGAAGACCAGTCCTCTCAGTTAAAGACTTCAAAGAGGAGGAAAAGGATGGCCATGAAGAGTGTTTCCAACAAGAAGACCAAGGCATCCACCTCTATACCTTAGGATGAGTCAGAGCATCCTGAGGTAGTGCAAGAAGAGGCTGCTCAACTAACTCCAACTTAAGTAGAGCCTCTTACAACTGGAAGACCCATCTTGTCCTGGACTTTTGCTGCTAATCCAAACAGGTGGTATGTCATCAGAGATCAAGGAGGTCAAGATGTCTATTTTTTGCAAGACATGCTTGATCTTCCTCTACATGATCTCTATGACATGAGAAGATATTATGAGAGTCTAAGGGATCCTGACCAGATGATGAAGAAAGGTATGGTTTTAATCCTAATGAGGACTGTCAATGTCTGAATAACTTCTCTGTTTTGGTAGCATCAGCCTAGGGGGAGTTTGTAAGGTTATATTAGAAGGCTGATGCAACCAAAAAAGCCAAAAAAACCAAGGAGCTTCCAGCATGCATGCACTGATGTACAAGGTAGAAGTTACTTTGGAAGTTTTACACTCATTATAGAAATTATTATAAGTGTAAAATCTTCCAAAGCCAAAGACCAAATATTCCGAAGCCAAAGATGAAGTCTTCTGAAGCTTCAAAGACAAAGTCTTTCGAAGCCAATAAAGTGAAGACTGATTTCTTCTGAAGATAAAGAGGACATGCTTTCTCTGATCTACTTTTCCATAAAGCTGACTTACTTTCCACTGCAACTCTAATGACTCACCAACTTATACAAGTTGGTGAAAAGGTCCATGCTTTAGTAAACTATAGATTATGATCTTGAGTCTGTAACTTCCTACTTTGTACCTTTTATCCTTTTTATAATATATTAAGATGTTAGCTATGGCATGTCATAGTCACTAGTCAAAAGGCAATCTGCCTTTTGACTTTACATTGATCTTGTTGTCTAGATTAGTATTTCTAGCTGGCCTTCAAAGTATGGCCTACTGTAGGATGTAGTATAAAGTATTTCCAGCTGGCCTTGAAGATGTCACATGTCTCTCCATATAAGTAATGCTGCTAGATCTTGAGCGCAAATATAAAGTATTACTAGTCAAAAGGCAATCTGCCTTTTGACTTTACATTGATCTTGTTGTCTAGATTAGTATAAAGTATTACCCAATCGGAACGAACTTCGTTTAAAATTTGTTACGATCTTCAGCTTTTAGCTTCAAAGCTTCTAGTTTGTTGGTGAGTATCTAGATTGACCACTCTTTCATACAATTTTCTGCAATTTAGCTCAGATTCAATTCACCGTTTGCTTTCGGCCGACCCGGCTGACCCTGTTTGTTTAATTATATTTGTCAATATTTTAACTAACATAAATAGATAATAAAAATTAAATAATAATTAACCTAATAACTAACCAAGCCCCTCTTATTAGATCCCTTTTGAGTATTTCTAGGTGAGATAAATGTGTGCCGACGTGGCAATATTTTTTTCACACCCAAACCCCCAACCAAGCCCCCATAAGTCAATGTTTTTAAAACTGGACCTGATATAGAAGCGGTCGTCTAAGTGGTTAATGGGTCGAACTAGGTCTAATCACTCAACCTGGTCTAATCACTCGTACCGAATTTAAGAACCAAATAACAGCATATATAAGAAATGTTAATATTTTTTGTATGTATTCAATTTAAAAACTAAATATGAATATACTATATGCTTTAGGATTGATTTATCATTTTTAACACAATATAAACACTTAGTAACAAAAGAATGTATCACAAATTACTACAATAATATATGAGACTTTAAAAGAAAAAAAAAGGATTAAAAAAGTTTGAAATCTGGTGCAACCATCCAATCTGGTTCAACCAATTCACCGTCTGAAAGATAATCAGTCGATTCATACGAAAGCGGTCCAAACACATACAACTAGACCGATACTATGATCGGTACCTGGTATAACCGGTCCAACTGGCCGGTCCAGTCCAGATTTGAAAATACAGCTCATAACACATAATTTTAGCAAAACTAAATTTTATAAGGAATGAAATGTTGAAGTTGATAGGGAAAGGACTACTTCTGAAGTTCATTTTAACGACAATCATCACTAGGAGTGAGTAAGAACCGGTTTTTTTTACTGAAATCGACAGAATCGACAAGACCGAACCGTTCACAAACAGTTGTACTAATATTCCTTCAGTTTCCAGTTCTTATAATATGCTTATACAGTTTTCGGTTCGGTTCCAATTCCAAACCTGGGTATGTACTTAAAAACCGATAGCCCATGAACCTTTAAATTCTAATAAAATACTAATTTATTTATGAAACAAAATTTACAAATCGTTAACCTAAAAGGCTTCTGATCGTATATTTTACATAAACTCCAATACACCATTGAATTTAAAACCTTCACAAATTAAAGCAATTTGTTGGTGAGTATCTAGATTGACCACTCTTTCATACAATTTTCTGCAATTTAGCTCAGATTCAATTCACCGTTTGCTTTCGGCTGACCCTACGGCCCTGTTTGTTTTCGGCTGACCCGGCTAACCCGCTGACTCGGTCAGCCGGTCAGCCCGTTTGCTGTTGGCGAAACCACTTCTGACCGGGTCATATGGGCTGACCCAGACCTTAGGTTTATAATTGCTAACCGACCACCATAACCAAATTGAAACCCCATCGATTCGGCCCCCATCGGAACCCAATCGATTCGGCCTCTCCACCCACCTTCGGCACCTCCATCCGGCGGCACCCCATCGACCCACCTTCTTCGGCCTCTCCACCCACCTTCGACACCACATCGACCCACCTTCGAAACCCCATCGATTCGGCCCCCATCGGAACCCCATCGATTCGGCCTCTCCACCCACCTTCGGCACCTCCATCCAGCGGCACCCCATCGACCCACCTTCTTCGGCCTCTCCACCAACCATCGACGGCGAACCCCCATCCTCGATCGGCACCTCCGAAGACCCACCTTCTTCGGCCTCCAATCGTCGGCACCTCCATCCCCGTCCTCGGCAGAAGGTAACCCCTCGATCGGCATCTGTTTTTAGTTTCTTATTTAGGTGTTAAGATGGGAGCGATGGGAGCAATGGGAGTGATGGGAGGGTTTCTTATGTGTATGATAGAGCAGAGAAAGAGATATGGGAGCGATGGTGTTAAGAAAGAGAGAAAGATGAAGATGGGTAATTTGGTATTTTGCAATAGATTGGGTGTATGGTTTTATGTGTATGGTTTTATTTAGGTGTTAAGATGGGAGTGATTGAAACTTTTGCAATAGATTGGGTAATGGGTTGTAGCAGTTGATGCAATTGATCTTTGTTAGTAGTGAAAATGTATCCTTTTGGTTTATGTGGTTGTAAAAAAGAACTATCTTGACTTTAGGAATCATGTTTTTTCTAATAACTCATGGTTTTGGTTCTAGTAAATGTAGCCTTTTGGTTTATGTGGTTTATGTAGCCTTTTAGTTCTTGTTTTAGGCATGACAGCAAAAAAAGCCAGAGTTGTTTGGAAGTTGGATTGTCTCGACAAAACATTTCTCGAAGCATGTATACATGAAATAACAAACAAGGGTCGGGAGGGTAGTAGCCTAAAAGGAAGCTCATGGAAAGTTGTTGCGGAAAAACTTAAAAATGATCATAATTTCATTGTAGACCATAAACAAATGAGAAATCGATATGACTACCTGAAGTCAAAGTACGGGGCCTGGGTGAAACAGAAAAACAAAACGGGGAATATTTATGATCCTATAACCAACACTTTTAATATGAGTGATGAAGAATGGGAAGCAGAGGCAAAGGTATTTTTTAATATGAAAACCTTATTAATAAGATTATTTTCTATTTAGTAGCTTGATTATATCTATAAAAAATTTCAAACAGTTAAACAAGTTTGTGGAAAAGTTGAGAAATGCGCCCCTTCCTTACCCTGATCTTTGTACCACACTGTTTGGGGGCCATCTTCTACACTTCCTCATCCTGCTGAAGGATTATTTGAGCATGATTTGGATGATGTTTAGTGCACTCAGATGGAAACAGAGCCCCTACCTGTAAGTGAAAAATCCTCTGGCCGATCAAAACGCAAGGCTAGTACTAAAACTAGCAAAGAAGTTTGTAGAAAAACAATAGATGATGACTTAAGAGAAGTTGGGAATGAAATTATAAATGTTGCAAAGATGTTAGTGGAAAAAATAATATTGACAATGAAATGGACGCATGCATGGAAAAGCTGGAAAAAATGGAATGGGGGGAAGAAGATCCGAGATACAACACAGCTCTTTTGCTATTCGGTGAAAGTGCTGATATTAGAAAAGTTTGGTTACGTCTTAAACCGGTGAGTTGCGAGTCCTGGGTGAGAAATGCTGGGAGAAAGTTTGGATTATTCAGCTGATTAGGTTGTTTTGCGTATGACTTTTGTATGACTTTTGTCTGACTTTTTTATGAATTTTGAATGACTTATGTAAGACTTTAATATAACAATTGTATGACTTGCGCATGACTTTTGAATGACTTATTTATGACCTTCGTAATGTTATGAATGACTTCTAACAGGTCAAATATGTATACGGATGGTGAAATTTTATCCTTTTTTATCCTTTCATGGTATTGGTTGAAGTTGGTCCGGAAAAGTAAACGAGAGAGTAGTATTGAAAGAATACGAGATAATGATTCTGCTTTAACTGGGCATGCATATACATATGAATTACTACATGGATCTTCTACACAATGTCAATAAATGATGAGACTTTCACGCGAGGCATTTGTACTATTATGCAATCATTTTACACAACGAAATTGGTTGCGACCTAGTAGGACGATAAGCATTGAAGAGAAGCTGGCTATGTTCTTACATATTATAGGGCATAATGAACGTTTTCGAGTGGTTAAACGACGATTTCAACACTCCAATCAAACGGTTCATAAATGTTTTCACGAGGTTCTGGTTGCTATGATGTCTTTTGCTAAAGAAATTATAGTCCCAACATCGTCAGATGAAACTACAAATACCTCAGAACGACTTCAAAGATTAAAAGGAATATTTCCCGGAGCAATAGGTGCTTTAGATGGAACACTTGTACATGCAGTTGTGCCCGCTAATCAACAAACTTGTTTTAGGGGAAGGGGAAAAGGTGAATGTTATCAAAATGTGTTAGGAATATGTGATTTTGATATGATATTCACCTTTGTATGGGCTGGATGGGAAGGCGTAGCACATGATTCACGAGTTTTGAGAGAAGTTGCATTTAATCCGACATCTGGGTTTCGATTCCCTCCACCAGGTTTATAATATAATTATAACTTTTATTATTAAATATATTATTTGTATTCTTTATATAATAGATGTCACACTTGCATTCACAGATAAATATTACCTTTGCGACGCTGCATATACCAACACTCGTGGATTTATGACTCCATACCACAATACTAGGTATTGGTTAGCTGATTTTTGACGACGAAGGCCATTAACTAAGGAAGAAAGATTCAACCATGCTCATGCTTGCCTTAGAAATGTTATTGAGCGTGCTTATGGTGTATTGAAGGCAAGATTCCCGATCCTAAAACAAATGGCTCCTTACCCTTTTCCAGTGCAAAGAGACGTAGTCATTGCTTGTTTTGCAGTCCATAATTTTATAAGAAAATACAAAATTCAAGATGAATTATTTACAAACTTTGATGTGAACACTATGGTTACCCCTGATGGTGAAGGTGGACAAAGTGAGGGTCAAAACACACAAGAGATAGATTGGGGTTCAGAAGGCGTTAAATACATGGCTACTTTGCGTGATCAAATTGCTAATCAACTGCTTTCAAATGCTTCAATTTAGATTTGTATGCAAACTCTTATAATATGTTTAACTTGTATTTTGTATGACATTTTGAATTTTAAGCTATTGTGTTATTTTTAAAATTTTGCTTATTTTTATTGATTATACAAGACCAGTTAAATGCAAACTCGTCAGAACTTCGGGGCAATATGGTTATTTTTATCATTCAGCATAGTCAGTCAGATACTGAATCAAACAGCCAAGTTTCAATCAGGTGCAGACTCAGTCAGAACTTCTAACTGGGTCAGCTTCTGACTCAGTCAGATCTTACCGAGTCAGCTGTATCAAACAGCCCCTACGTGATTATGATTTTCTGATTGTTCAGTATCAAGACAATCGAATTTAGAGAAGAAATTTAGATTTTGCTTGTTGAGATTCAAGCGAACAATATATACCTACCTTTTCTCTGCTTTGATCACTAATGATTTGATTATTATTCTTCAATCCAAACAACCCCTTGATTGTTGAGAGACTTTTAAATGAGCATTTGGTGTTTAAATTGGAGTTGGTTTTTTATGTGAAGGCAATACTTTAAGAAACAGGTATGGATTGTTTCACTTATTCAAATATGTCTTTTGAATGCGCAAAGCAGCAAAATGCATTTTTATCTTGGCATTGACATTTTCTGATAGACTGGTACTGCAAGTTTATCATTTAGTAACATGTTTGTCTAGATTATTAGTGGTAGCTTATGATTTTGCCAAAGATACATGTGTTTAAGCACTAAAGTAATATGAATAATGAATTTAGTAGATCTTTTTAGGAGGCCTCAATGATCATAGATCGAACCTATCCAATTTTTACAGTGTGATGGTTGGCTGTTCACGGCCTAGCTGTACCTATCGTTCCTTTTTTGGTGTCAATATCAGCAATGCAGTTCATACAACAATAAACCTAATCCGAATTATAGAGCTACGACACAATCAAACCCAAACGAACAAAATGTTGAATTGCATCGTACCAGCCTCTACCGGGGCTTATTACTCATTTTTGTACTTGCTGTTTTTTTTCCACTTATTTCTTCAATTAAGAAAACGAGAGAGAACTAAAATAATAGACTAATAATTCTACGTATTATCATATTGCATGTTTGACTTATAATGTTTTTCTTATAATTTGTACAAAAGATTAACCAAGATGACACCTGTTGGCCCTTTTGTGAAGGCTGCTAGACCTGATGATGGATCTTCAAAAAAGTCAAGTGAAATCCAAAATAAGCAACAGGCATGTCCTATGAGTAAAGATATCCAGAATAGGCTGCAGGGATGCCCAATGAGCAATGAAAACCAAAATAAGCAGCAGGGATGTCCTATGAGTAAAGAAATCCAAAGTAAGCAGCAGGGATGTCCTATGAGTAAAGAAATCCAAAATAAGCAGCAAGGATGCCCAATGAGTAAGGTTAAACAAGATTCCGAGGAGTCAAATGTCATTCCTACAAAATGCCCTTTCGGATATGATTCTCAAACTTTCAAGCTGGGACCCTTCAGTTGCCTAATATGTCAAGCACTACTCTTTAATTGTAGCAGATGCGTTCCTTGTACCCATGTGTTTTGCAAGTAAATATACAAAGCCAGAGTTTTATATTCGTGTGCATAATATATCTATTATGAGGTGTTTGGATTTTCTTTTGGAATTGATTATTTGATTATTGCTTTAATCATTTGATTGCACAGAGGTCAAATAATATGTTTTGGTTTTGGATAATCAGTTTTATATCAGCTAGTACAAAACTAATTTGATTGTCTTGGGGTAAATAAAATTAACAACTCACACATTGTAAACTTAATTCGAGACTACATCAAAATGTCTCTCCTTTTCTCACAGTTATCTCCTTTTTCTTGTGATTTTAGCTATTAACTCCTTAGCCAAATAACTTTGACAAATTCTCAACATTATGATTAATATCTGCAGCTAGATTAATTATGATTATTGAAGTATCATATAATCACTTTCAAAACACACATCCAAACACCCCCCTTAAGTTATATTCTTCTCATTCATTACACACATTTGATTGTGCTCGGCTTTTTTTCCTTGTGTAAATACAGAGCATGTATATCATGCTTCAATGACTGTCCTCTATGTGGTGCTGATATCGAGAAGACAGAAGCTGATACAAATCTTTAAATCGTAGTTGATCGATTTATTGATGGTCATGCTAGAATTAAGCGGGCCCTATTGATACAGGTGAAAAGCAAGTAGTTGGTGAAAAGAAAAAAATTATATACGAAGATGTCTCCTTGGAAAGGGGTGCTTTCCTTGTGCAACAAGCAATGAGAGTAAGTTACAGTTTAATAAGAAGCTTGTTAGGATGAAGTCATGAAATATTTAGATAATGTTATTAGAATATAGACTAAGAATAAATTATATAAGGGGTGTTTAGATGCATGCTTTGAAACTGATTAACTGATTACATTATCCCCCCCCCCTCCCTCTCTCTCTCTCTCTCTCTCTACCCGTCCAAAAATAAGTGTCCACAAAGGAAAAACTCATAGTTACAAGAATGTATTGTTTTTTTTAACCATATTTTTTTGTAATTCCTAAGTATATATATATATATATATATATATATATATATATGAATGTATAGTTAATGTAGCTTTTAGTTAGTTAAATGATAATTTTACCCTTTAAGAAAACACAAACTAAGAAATGTGAAGTTAGTCAAATTTGTGATTAGTGTAGTTGTGGGTAGAGTGGGTTACATGGTACATTTTCTTGGAAGTGGATACTAGTTTTGGGACAAACTAAAACGAAAAGGTGAAAAAAAATTTGGGATGGAGGGAACAAGTAGAATAAGATACGGTTGCAAATGTAGTGCGGGAGATAGTGTTTGGATGTACTTCTAAAGCTTGAAGTCATTATATTCATTTTTGAAGGTGTTAAGGTGATTTTTAAATAGAGTTTCAGAGTTTATTATCTGATTACTAAGACCTGAAGCAGCAATAATAGTTTTTAGTTTCATACCCACCAAAGGAATTACAATAATTCTGAATATTACAGCTTCAACCCACATCCAGCCACTATTGTACTGCCCATTTCATTACATCTCATTATGTAATTTTGATTATCCAACATCACATAATCATTTTCAAAACATGCATCAAAGCACCTTTTGAAAGTTCTGATTAATTGTTTAAGTACTTATAGGACTACTCTAGCTTTAGATTATATGCTTTATTGCACTGAGTATGAAGATCATTATTTGACCTCTTAATAACCAAAACACAAGAAGCTAAATTTGTGATAGTCATATAATCACTTTCAAAAACACAGCCAAAGACCCCCTTTGTTTATATTATTTTACATATTTTTCCTTGACAAGCACACTCAATTTTCGTGCATTACATGTAGGCATTTCGGGCAAATAATGTAGAAAGTGCAAAATCAAGGCTAAGCATATGTGCACAAGACATAAGAGAACAGCTGGAAGTTGTGGGGAACACATCTGAATTATGTTCACAGTTAGGAGCCGTATTGGGTATGCTTGGTGACTGCTGGTATGTGTTTATGGATTTTGTCAAAATAATAGTGAAACTTTTGAACTTTGATTAGGTGGCCTGATGTTTGGTAAATCTATGTGAATAAGTGATCAGTGAGATGACATTTGATAAAATTAATAAGTTGTACAATTAAGACTTTTAAATGCTTAAGATATACCAGTATGGCAGTATATACGAATTATCAAAACACAAATTGAATCATAAAT
This sequence comes from Flaveria sonorensis, assembly GCA_025506505.1. NCBI lineage: Eukaryota > Viridiplantae > Streptophyta > Magnoliopsida > Asterales > Asteraceae > Flaveria > Flaveria sonorensis. The sequence goes on from CM046434.1 coordinate 39,146,913, forward strand.
ACCTGTTAAGATGGAGAAACAACATAATCAAAAGATGTTCTATTGTATAAGTGGCTGGACCATTTTTGGTTGTATATATATATTTGCTTGTGTGTTAATGATGGGTTTCCAACAATAATGACATAAATACTGTTTTGTAGTCGTGCAATGGGAGATGGGAGTTCCGCAGTTGCTTATTTTGATGAGAGTGTCAACTTCCTATCAAAACTACAAACAGATGACCTAGAGGTACAAAAATTTTAATAAAATCAATTTTGACCCTACAGTGGGGTCAATATGGGCTATGTTTTATGTATAAAAGGTCAAATAGGTTAAGAAATTTATCTTAAAGAGAAACCGGTTGACTACCATCCCATCCCAATAGTTTTCAAATACAAGCTCCTAAATCATTTTATTTAAACAGAAAGGACTATTATTGTAATATCTTGTTTTTGTAATCACATTTAACACATTAAATATTTATGAACTTCAAAAATAAATAAATAAATTGTTTACAGCTCAAACAATTAAATCTGGCCCATTTTGCCCCTCGCAGATTACCACCCGGCCTGCCTATATTACTGAGTCTTTATAATTGTAACTTGTAGGCAGCTGCAAATTTATTTTTATGAGAAAACCATGTCGGTATCTTTTTTTCTGTATGATTGTGTTGTTATGAAGGTTAAATTCATGTTAGATGTACATTCTTAATTATATTGGAAAAACTTGCAGGTCACACATACACTTTCAGTTTCCTTGAATAAAATTGGGGATTTTAAATGTTATGAAGGTGACTTGAAAGCTGCAAGGGATCACTATTTTCAGGCCTTGGAGGTTCGTCGCAATGGTATCAAGGATTCTTCTAAAGCTTCATCTCAGGTCAGTAACTGGTCAACACAGGTTTGTTGACCTAAAAAACTTTGTCCATTTTTAAAATCTTCTATATAAATAATTAGCGTGTCAAATATGTTACAAAGAGTATATTGTTCAGTTATAATCTTATTTTGTAAAGAGAATGGTTGGGATATCATATGCATTAAAGTACACTTTGGGCATCTTTCGACATGTTAGACACATTTTGTATTTAGCTGCTTTCTTTACCCTTTTGACCTGTTAAATATCTAAGAATGGCTTCAACCATAAGGAGCATGAATACAACTGTTGTGTTCTCGCAACTAAGGAGGTGTTTGACTGTGTCTTTTGAATATGAATGTGATCTAAATAATCAGATTAAATAATTAGCTTTGAGATATAATAAAACAGACTAAAGGAGATGGTGATCGGATTTACTTTTGTTGTTTTTTGTTTAAAAATTCTGTTGATTTAAGAAAGGAGGTGATACCATAAAATTCGCACACCACAAGGTAGAATATTAACAACAAATGATGCAACACCCTATGGGGTGGGAATTAGTTTTTGAACGGAAAAGATGTTTTGCAAATTACTATGAAACTCATCATCCACAACTGCAGGACCGTTAAAGGGGACCTTGCACTTAGTTAACACACTTAGGAGGATCTTAAGAATCAATTAACAATTCAAATAGGGAACTTAGAACTTTAAACTGAAGATACAATGCACAACACAAGTAAAGTAAGAACAAGAACACAAGATATAGCTTTTAAGGAAGTTGTATATTGCTTCTCTAGTTCTATTACAAGTGATGTACAAGTATATTTGATTACAAGAACTGGAGACTACTTATACTACATCCTACAACCGTCAATAGCAAAAAGACAGTTGGAAGTGACTAATCTAGACAACAAGATCAGCCTAAAGTCAAAAGGAAGATTGCCTTTTGACTAGTGACTATGACATGCCATAGCTCACTGACTTTTCTATTACAAAAAGCCAAAAAGAAACAAAAACAGAAACTTGCAGGCGAAGACCTTATCTATTTTATCATAAAGTATGGAAGTTTCACCAACTAGTGATAGTAGGTGAACTACCATAGCATGCAGCGGAAAGTAGGTTGCTTTATGATAAAGTTGATGGAAAAGGTATCTTTTCTCTCTTTTCAGAAGAAAATCAGTCTTGTCCTTAAGCAGCTTCGGAAGACTTTGTCTTGTGAGCTTCGAAAGACTTCATCTTTTACTTTCGGAAGAGTTGAGTCTTTGGCTTCGGAAGACTTTACACTTGGAATATTTTCCAAGTTGTGTAAAGCTTCCGCAGCAGTTTCTTCTGAACTTTTGGCTTCGGAAGATTTTACACTTAGCATTTTTTCTAAAGTGTGTAAAACTTCCAAAGCTAATTCACCTTTGTTCCAAAGTGCATGTTGGAAGACTTGGTTGTTTTGGTTGCATCAGTCTCTTAACTTCAGAGGTTCCTACAAACTCCCCCTAGGCTGATGCTACCAAAACAGAGAGGTTCTTTAGACTGGAATAGTCCATATAAGGATCTTCAGAATTCCCTTCTTCATCAGTAGATCTGGATTCTTCAGACTCACGAAGTACCTTCTCATGTCATAGAGATCATGTAGAGGTAGTTCAAGCATGTCACTTGTGAAGTAGACATGTTGTTCTCCCTGATCTCTAGTGACATACCATCTATCCGGGTTTTCAGCAAATGCCCAGGATAGAATTGGTCTTCTAACAGAGAGAGGCTCTACTATGATAGGAGTTGATTAAGAGCCCTCTTTATGCACTTCCTCAGGATGTTCTGACTCATCCTGAGGTTGGGAGGAGGATGCCTTTCTTTTTTTCTTCTTTGAAGATCTTCTTCTGGCCATCCTCTTTCTCCTCCCTGATGATTTTGACTGAGATGGTTGGTCTTCAATACCAGGTTCTTCAGTGGATTTCCTCTCAGTCGGGATCTCCTCTCTCCCAGGTTCAGAATGAGAGGGAGGAGAATCCTGCTATGGGTCAGAAGATGAAGTTGGCTATTGTGTAGCTTTAGGTGCAGGTTGTGTTGTCTCTGTAGGTTCAACCTTTACCTCAACTTCAGGTTGAGCTTGGCTTGATGGTGAGCGAAGATCCACAAGCTCTCCCCTTTTAATCTTCTGCTTGATCACCCTTATGTGCTCATCCATTGTGGATAGAGACATGGGACCAAGCCTCCTTTCGGAGAACCTATACAGCTTCAAGAAGCTCATCATCCTCTGCCTATCTGCAGACTTTTTCTGACTTTTCTGGTGATGGCTCTTGATTTGCCAGCTTCTTCCCTTTGCCTCTTCCTAGCAACTTGTCTTTCTCTTTTGGCTTGCTCTTCCAGCTGCTTGTTGTATTCAAACAATATATAGTCATATGGCAAGGGAAGAAGTGCAGGTGCCTGATAGAGACCTGTGGCACTCAGGTAGTTGATCATCTTTACTTTTTCTTTTTCATCAACTACCTGAGGTTGTTCAGCAGCCACAGCCTCTGAATCAGGGCTTTCTTGAACTGGGGAGAGGACAGGAATGTTTTTGTATATTCTTTTTCTTCTCATTTCCTCTTTATGCTTGAGAGTCAAGGCTGCATCCTCAGCTTCCTTCCTCTCCTTTGACAACTCAGTGTCAGCCATTTGCTCCAGTTGCAAGACTTAAAGCTGTAAGAATATTTCTGGCTTATGCTGCATCCAAGGATTTCAAGGTCTACCAGCTTGATGTGAAGTGTGCTTTTCTCTATGGGGTGATTGATGCAGAAGTTTATATTAAACAACCACCTGGATTTGCAGACCCAGATCATCTTGATTATGTCTGCAAGCTTGATAAAGCCCTTTATGGACTACATCAAGCTCCAAGAAAGTGGTATGAGACACTATCAACATACCTCTATCAACATGGATACAAAATAGGTACTATTGATGGGACTCTCTTCATCAAATAAACAGGAAATGACACATTGCTAGTTCAGATATATGTGGATGACATCATCTTTTGTTCAACTAATCCAAAGCTCTGTAAAGACTTTGAGATGCTGATGAAGAATAGATTTGAAATGAGTGCCATGGGGGAACTCAATTTCTTTCTAGGAATTCAAGTGAAGCAGGTTGAAGATGGCATCTTCATCAGTCAGTCAAAGTATGTACAGGACATACTTACAAGATTCAAAATGACTGACTGTAAAGTTGTAAAGACACCCATAGCCAGAAACCACTCCATTGGTCCTGATCTTGAGGGGGAGTGTGTTGATGAACATCTCTACAGGGCTATGATTGGGTCACTTATGTATCTTACTGCTAGCAGGCCTGATATCATGTTTGCCACATGCATATGTGCAAGATATCAAGCCAACCCTAAGATGTCACACCTAATCACTGTCAAAAGGATCCTTAGATATCTCAAAGGTGCTCCAAATCTAGGCCTTTGGTATCCAAAGAATTCAGACTTTAATCCGTATACTTATACAGATAGTGATTATGGTGGCTGCAACATGACTGCAAAGTCCACATCTAGGGAGTGTCAGTTCCTAGGTGGAAGGATAGTCTCTTGGCAATGCAAGAAGCAATCCTGTGTGTCTGCATCAACTGCTGAAGCTGAATACATCGCTGCTGCCAGCTGCTATGCTCAAGTGCTTTAGATTCAGAATCAGATGCTAGACTATGGGTTTAATTTCAAAGAGACTCTCATCCATATAGACAACAACAGTGCCATCTCTATTATAGAGAATCCTATTCAGCACTCAAGGACCAAACACATCAACATCAGGTATCATCTGATTAGGGATAATTTTGAAAAGGGATTGATAAACTAATCAAAGTTAACACAAATGAACAATATGCCGATCTGTTCACAAAAGCGTTTGATGAATAGAGATTTAAATATCTTGTATCAGCTATTGGGATGATTAACTTTGAGTAGATTTTTCTTAATAACTTAATTAATATTATTTCTTAAAACTGTGTGTCCTAGGTTGTCTATGAGATCACTTCATAAGCCCAGTTCTCTTTGGAAGAAAAACAAATTTTAAAATGATATCTCTTAGAATGATGAAAATTTACCTTCGGAAGAAGCAAAAGTTGTCTTCGGAAGAAATTCATGTCTAAATCGTTTAAACAGCTTATCTGAGATTTACCTTTGGAAGAAATTCTTGAAGTATCTTTCGAAGCTTAAATTTTGGTATAAGTACTTAAATGCATTTTAGGAACAAATTTCTTCCGAAAGCAATTTAGTCTCGGAAGACTCATTTATTTCTTCCGAAGCCAAAATTTTCAAAACTTTTTGAAATATCTTCCGAAGCAAAATTTCTTTCGGAAGCTTTGATTGCAGAGCTTCCGAAACCAAAATTGCCTTCGGAAGCTTTTACTACTTCCAAGAAAACTAACTTTTTGGGCACCTCTTTCAGAAATAGGACCCACTTGCGGATTTCAAAGTTTATCTTTTGTCATAACTTTGTCTCAAATCCAAACTATATCTTTCTAAACGGTTCTATTTCATCTCACTTCTCTCATTGTTCCTTAACCTAAAATTACCCCCAAATTTCATCTTCTTCTTCCTTCCTCACTACAAAGCTTCTTCAAATGGCCAATCTTGATCGTCGTAACGACCCTGATTTTACCATGCACCTACACAGGCAACACAATCAAGTTGCTCTGTTAAACTCTGAGAAGGATCCAAGCTTCTCAGACGTGTGTAGGTATCTTTCTTTGTCTCACTACTTCACCTCCCTTACAATCAATCCTCCTCTTTATGAGGAACAGTTGCTTGAGTTCTGGTGGACCTGTCAAGAGGTCACCATGGACGGGGAGAAGGCATTGTCTGCCACAGTGCAGGGGAGGACGGTTTTCATCACTCCAGCCATTATAAACACCCATTTGTAGCTGGATGATGAAGCAGGTGAGTTGTCCTTTCCCAAAGCTGCTGTCAACCAATCCTTTACGCAGATGGGCTACGAAGGTGACTTTTCGGTCAAGACCTTCAGGAAGGGGAAGGTCTCATTCAAATGGAAATACCTCCTCCATGTCGTCATACATAGCTTATCCAACAAACATGGAGGATGGGACCAGATTCCAGAAGACCTCTCCTTCATTGTCCATGGGATGGTTCAAGGGGTCAAATTCAGGTACTCTCAGTTTGTTTTTACAAATTTACTTGCGAGTTTGGACTCCCTAGAATATTACATGTTCCCTCGGTATGTTTAACACATTCTCAACTGTGAAATGGGACCACAGTTGAGGGGAACAGGTACTGTTCTTAAACTTGCACATATGAGGCCCGGCATTTTCAAAACTTTGAAAAAGCCAACTGTTGGATTCTCAGGGATAGAAACAGCCCTTGTCCCAAAAATGTTTGAGCTCATTGCTCAGGGTGACATCCTAGCAGCCCCAGCTAGTGATGAACCAACACCCTCCACCTCTCAACCACCATCAAGGCCAACTATTATCCTCACCTATTCTAGAAAATCCAAACGAACCCCTGCACTTGCTATTGAGCATGTGCAGGCCCCCATATCACAACCCATACATGAGGAAGTGGAATCTAGAGCTCCTACTTCCCCTGAGGAGCAGACCACTCCCATCTTTCATACAATCAGTGCTGAGGTTCCTCATGCTCAGCCTGATTAGCTCACTACTGCACAAACAGCTTTAAGCCATCACTCTGAGTCTCAACACTCTAGTGATCAATCTTTAGGGGAAAGCTGCCATCCCCAGCCTCTTGATCTCAACCGCCCCATACCCAGCCTTGACTTCTACTCTGATGAAGAATTAGGTCTCAGTGAGGACCATAAATCTCTCCTCTCTACCACACTCAAGGTGAGATGAGTACTCCTGCTTCACCCACTTCTAGCCAACATCATACACCCCAAACTGAGGTGGATCTCCTTTAGATTGTCCAGGAGATCCATGTGGCTGAGGCTCTCACTATTGGTAGTGATTATATCTCTAAGACCTCACCCACGGCAACCCAGCCTCTTGACATTGTCATGGAGCAAGGGAAATCCAGCAGCCAAGAAATCCCTGCTGTTGATGAGGGAGAAGACTCAGGTCCAATCCTCTCATCCCCCAATGATTCTTCAACTGAAGATGAGGGGAGTCTGAAACTCAGGGTGCACCAACTCGAAGACATCTGCACCTAACTGGTTTCACAGATAGCTCACCTTGAATCACAGGTGACTATGTTACAAAGTAGGGTCCATGACAGCAACTTGAGATCACCGATCTCAAGAGGACAAACTCATCCAGGTCCATAAGAACCTGTGGATGTTATGGATCACTTCCCCAACTCACCTATGCATGAGGGTGATGCTACCAAAAAAGGGGAGGAAGTTCTGACAGCCACAGAACCTGGGAGTTCTTCCTCAAGTATGGACATACAAGACTCACCATCCTATCTTGCAGTTGTCCATGCTCAGCAACCTCCTCTAGACAATGATCTAGAACTGCTCATTCAACAACTATTTGAGGAGGGAGTATCAAGAGCAATGTCTGCCCCTTCTGAGAACCCAATCTGGGGTTCGGGGTATGATAGTGATAGGCAAGCTCTTGTACTCTCTAGAGCTCAGGGTCAACTAGAAATCTTAAACATTTCAAACTTGAGTTTCTATGAGAGTATAAACTTAGTAGATCTGGCACTTGTCAACCCAAGCAATAACAGACAAGCTGTCAAATTAGCCAATAAAATTCAAGACTGGGTGCTGGCAGAATTCAAAAGAAGAACATCATTATATAGACAGAGGATAGCAGTTGAAGCCTTTGGTCAACTGGATGTTGAGGTGGACCCTAAGATTAGCTTCGAAGGGAAAGCCTTGACTGAAGGCCCAGAGGCTGAGACTGTGAACCTTGAGACAACATCTCCTCCAGCACCCTATACCCTTAGTGAGGCACCAGCTGGTGATAGAGGTTAACAACCTCTCTCTGGCCAGAGCTTGACTGCTGAATCAAGCAATGAAGGTCAAACCTCTCCTCAGGTTGAGTCATCAAGATCAGCAATTGACAAAGGCAAAAGAAAGCTAACTGCTGAGGAGATTGAAGAAGAAAAAAGAGAGAGGAAGAGGAAGCTGAGGGGAGAGAGTTCAAGTGGTTCCCCAGGATTCATGCAAGCTACAATTCTGACTGCCCATGTTCCAAACACTCAAGAAGATGAGTTAAGGATAGCCAGACTCAACTATCTGGGGACCAGGAACTACAACATAGATGAACTCATCTCTCTCCCCTTAGAGGAATTAAAGACATCAGTGTAATTAATTTCTTCTTCTTGAGTGTATCATTGGACAACCAGTCTAGCCTTGTTCTTATTGATGATCCCTCTATCATCTTTCTTGTTCCTAAATACCCATTTGGTTCCTATGACACTCTTCCCTTGAGGAAGAGGACATAAGTTCCAAACCTTCTGTCTTCTGATTTGAAGCAGCTCATCTTGCATAGCTTCAATCCAGCTTCCATCCTTCAAAGCCTCATCAACTTTCTTAGGCTCAATTTGGGACAAGAAACAAGAATGTAGACAAACATGGTTGTCATGAGTTTGTCCTCTTGTTCTCACCCCTGAGTCAACATTTCCAATGATGTTTGTGGTGGGATGTGACTTGTGGATCCTGAGTTGAGGAATCACAGTAAGTTGGTTAGACAGATCTAAATTTGAGAAATTCTGATCTGGCAATGAGGTGTCTCCCACCACATCAGCACACTTATCAGAGAGACTTGATCCAATGAGTGTGTGACATCATTCATGTTGTCTATAATGGAGTGGTTTTCAGTATTAAGAAATTCTTGATCACTATCACCACCTCTAGTTCCACCTACATTAGAGGTTCCTTCTCCTGAATTCGGAGCCTCTAAACTGGAATTTCAGGGTAATTCAGTTGAAACAGCAGTATTTGTCATGCTTGTGCTGATAGGAGCCTTAATGACAGGGTTAGTCACCACTGGAGCTGAAGTAGTCTTCTTGTTTGGTCTTCTCAGCTCAAATCTTAGGTCCGGATCTTCAGTTGACCTGTTATCTGTGGATCCTGAAACATTCTCATAAGATTTGTTAAAACAGTTGGTAACTAAATCAAGATCAAATAGCCAATCCAGACCAGAACCTTTTACACAGGGTGTGTGTTCATTGAATGTCACATTGGCTGACTCCTCAATGATTCTAGTTCTAAGATTGTATACTCTATAAGCCTTAGCTTGAGAAGAGTACCCAACAAAGTGTCCATCATCTGATTTCTCAGCAAACTTGGCTATTTGATCTTTGGTATTCAAGATGGTGCAAGGACATCCAAATGTTCTGAGAAAACCAATGAATGGTCTTCTTTTGTCCCACAGTTCATTAGGAGTCTTACCATGTGTCTTAACTACCAAAACTCTATTTTGCACATAGCAGGCTGTGTTGACAGCCTCTGCCCAGAAGGTGATGGGCAGTTTAGAGTCAGACAGCATGGTTCTTGCAGCTTCGATAAGTGTCCTGTTTCTCCTCTCAGTAACACCGTTTTGCTGAGGAGTCCTGGGAGCACTGTATTGTCTTGAAATACCCAATATATCAAGGATTTGGTTTTTGAATTCGGTTCCTTAATCACATCTTATGATTTTGACCTTGTGATCAGATTGATTCTCAATTTTCAGAATAAAATTCTTTAAGATTTCAGGAGTTTCATCCTTAGTTCTAAGGAAAAACACCCAAGTAAATCTTGTGAAGTCATTGTGATCACTAAACAGTATGAGGTCCTTCCTAAACTCATTACACTGGTGGGGCCAAACAGATCCATATGTAACAAGTGTAAGGGAGTAGTGATAGAGTTCATTTCCTTTTGCTTATGAGACACTTTGTGTTGCTTCCCCTTCAGGCATGCAACACAGTGGTCATCACTTGTAAACTCTTTCTTTGGCATTCCAGTTACCAAGTCATTCTTAATCAATTTATTCATATTCTTAAAGTTTACATGGCATATTCTCTTATGCCAAAGAAAAGACTCATCACTATTTGCTTTAGACAGAAAGCAAGAAACCTCTCCAGATGGATATGTTTCCTGCAAGTCCATCTTTTACATGTTCCCTCTCCTGGGGGCTCTAAGCAAAATATGCTCTTGAGGAATTTCAACCCCGGGCTTGAGAACAATACACTCATGCTCAGTGAAGAGCATGTGATGTTTTTGGTCACAAAATTGAGACACACTCAAAAGATTGTATCCAAGCTCTTTGACAAAGTTTACCTTTTCAATGCTGAGCTTACCATTTGTAACCTTGCCCCTGCCAGTAATATAACCTCCTGCATCTCCTCCAAAAGCAACTGGTCCTCCATCAATCCTTTCAAAGTTTTGAAGCAAGGACTCATTGCCAGTCATGTGCCTGGAGCAGCCACTGTCAATAATCCAGATATTTCTGTTGGTCTTTAGCTGTCCCTGCACAAAAAGAGATGATTTAGTTACATTTGGGAACCCAAGCCTCATTGGTCTTGGGCATATCAGAGAGAGTTAAAGGCAATGAAATAGTAATGGATCCTATGTTCAGGCTTTGAGGATCATTTGCTGTTGCTGAAGATGAGCTTTTAGTCTCAAGGTCTTCCTTCATCTTCCACACCACCTTTGGAAGCTTGGGCTTGACCTTTACTACTTCGGAAGCTTTTGTAGCTTCGGAAGCCTTGGAGACGGATCCTTCAGAAGATCTTGCTTTCACTACAGCAAGCTTCAGTGCTTCGGAAGCATTCCTTTCTTCCGAGACCAACTTTTCTTCCGAAGGCAATTTCCTACTTGCCTTCTTCTTCATTTTGGAGCTTTCGAAGAAAACAGATTTTCCTTTCGAAGCTATTTGTTTCTTCTTATTTTCAAAAGTTTTCTTCTTAATTATGTGGATAGTACTCTTGGGATTGTATTGACAATCCTTAGCCATATGTGAAGTACTACCACACATAACACAATTCAAATCTTTTCTTCTGAGATCCTTCTTTTCCGAAGAAGACTGACCTTGAACACTTTCCTTTTTCACCCTTTCAGATGATGCAGCAGGCTTCTTAGGGTGAGGCTTGCTTTTAGAAATGGATGGTTCAGGCTGTGTAACAGTGACACACAGCTGATCACTTTTCTTGTTGTTGCTGGAGTGAGTTGAAGCTGAAGTAGAACTCTTGGTACTAGGGTTCTTGACAAGGTCTTCAGCTTTCATCACCTTAAACCCTACAGAAATAAAAACTTGTTTCTGTTTGGGATCAAAGGTGGTCTTGATCTCTTGAGCTTTTCTGGATCTTCTCTTTGCTCTTCTGATCAAGTTCTTTCTCTTGGTTTTGCTCAAACCAGCTTTTTTTTCCTCCTTAGGAGCATGGTGACCCTTTTTGGACTGACTCTCTTCACTCATCTCAGAGTCATACCTCACCTTCTCCTCTTCATCCTCTTCATCACTAGGGTCTATGGATGAGGATAACACACTTTTGCATGCAGAGATGAGGATATCATGTTCTTGAAGGTTTCCTCTTCAAGAACACATTTTTCTGCCCTGGCTTTGCTGATCACAAGCTCAGCCTGGCATTCAGTCAACTTGGTAATGAGATCTTTAATTTGAGTCCTGTAATTTGTTTGCTCATGTTTAAGAGTTAAAACTGTTTTCTCTAGATTTTCTATCTTAAGTTTATAATCATTTTTACCTCTTTTAAAATTAGCTTTTAAAATATTCAAAGACTCAATATCAGATCTCATTTCCAAGTTATAGGACCTGTATTTGTTAACTTTAGCAATACACTCAGGAGAGCAAAGATGTTCAAGTACCTTAGCTTCATCATGGTCAGCCATGAGTGCTTGGTTTGGAGATGCATCTTCAGCTTGAAAGCTCCAGTCAAAGCCTCCTTCTTCAACAGCAACTGCAGCTTGCTGTCTTGGCTTCTCATTCTGGTGTCCTCCTTCAGTGTAGTTTGGCCTGGATGAAGCTTGGCCACCATTGGATTTGGGTGCCTTGCATTCTCTAGCAAAGTGTCTCATCTGGTTACAGTTGTAACACTTGACTTTGTTCTTGTCCAGCCCAAACTTACCACTGGCAGCATTGCTGGGAAACCTTCTCCCAGTCCTCTTATAGAACTTCTGGGCTTTATGAGTGAGAAGAACCATCTGCTGGACTATCTCCATGTATTCCAGATCATCTGGATGGATACAGTCCAGGTCTTCAAGAGTGAAGAGAAAGTTGCCTGAACTTTCATCAGTGGAAACAAAAGCTTGAGAGGAGCTTGTCTCTTGGAAGGGACTTCTTTGGATGTAGCTCTCTCTGGGTGTCTCCGGGAAGGTGATGAAAGGACCCTTTTGTGAAGTTTCAGGGTAGCAGATGATTTGATGTTGTGGTTCTCTGCTGTCCCTTTCACCCACATGAAGGGCTGAATTCTAGTGAGTGTTGGAGTTACCATATGAATTTTGCATGTTCATCTCCATCTGATATCCACTGAGTATCCCATACAGCTCAGTGAGAGTGAGGGTCTTGAGGTTTTCAGTCCTCTTAATGACCACACAATAGTGTGTCCATTGTCTTGGAAGAAAGGACATGAACTTCCTAACAATATCCCTATTCTCAATGGTTACCCTAACATCAGCCAGAGTATCCACAATCTCAACATACCTGAAGTATTATTGAGTCATGGTTTCACCTGTTTTAAAGGTGAAATTTTCAAACTGCTGCTTCAGGAGATCCTTCTTGTTCTCCTTGGCTTCATTTGAACCCTCATACATAAGTTTCAGTGCATCCCATAGCTGTTTGGCAGTCTTGCACTTCTTGAAACCTCTGTAGATGAAGTTCGGAAGAGCAGTTTGGAGGGCTGTCATGGCTTTCTCAATTCTTTTCCAATCTTCATCAGAAAAATCAGTCTTCTCCTTTGGTATCATGCCACCACCAGCAGCAGCTGAAGTGGTGAATGGTACATGAGGTCCATTGATAACAGACTCCCACATCCTGGAATCTTGAGACTTGATGAAGCCTTCCATTCTTTGACACCAAGTATCAAAATCCTCAGGAGTGATCAGTGGGGACTTTGTCATAGTTCCAGTTTCCATATCAGCTTTGGAGATAGCTGCCATTTGAAGAGTTAAGTGATGTGTGTAACTAAGAGGATTTAAAGATGGTGAGATCTTACAAACAAGAGCCTGGAATGCTCTGATACCAAATGCAGGACCGTTAAAGGGGACCTTGCACTTAGTTAACACACTTAGGAGGATCTTAAGGATCACTTAACAATTCAAATAGGGAACTTAGAACTTAAAACTGAAGATACAATACACAACACAAGTAAAGTAAGAACAAGAACACAAGATATAGTTTTCAAGAAAGTTGTATATTGCTAGTTCTATTACAAGTGATGTACAAGTATATTTGATTACAAAAACCGGAGACTACTTATACTACATTCTACAACCGTCAATATGCAAAAAGACAGTTGGAAGTGACTAATCTAGACAACAAGATCAGCCTAAAGTCAAAAGGCAGATTGCCTTTTGACTAGTGACTATGACATGCTATAGCTCACTGACTTTTCTATTACAAAAAGCCAAAAAGGAACAAAAACAGAAACTTGCAGGCGAAGACCTTATCTACTTTATCATAAAGTATGGAAGTTTCACCAACTAGTGATAACAGGTGAACTACCAGAGCATGCAGCGGAAAGTAGGTTGTTTTATGATAAAGTTGATGGAAAATGTATCTTTTCTCTCTCTTCAGAAGAAAATCAGTCTTGTCCTTAAGCAGCTTCGGAAGACTTTGTCTTGTGAGCTTCGGAAGACTTCATCTTTTACTTTTGGAAGATTGGAGTCTTTGGTTTCGAAAGACTTTACACTTCGAATATTTTCCAAGTTGTGTAAAGCTTCCGCGGCAGTTTCTTCTGAACTTTTGGCTTCAGAAAATTTTACACTTAGCATTTTTTCTAGAGTGTGTAAAACTTCCGAAGCTAATTCACCTTTGTTCCAAAGTGCATGTTAGAAGATTTGGTTGTTTTGGTTGCATCAGCCTTTTAACCTCAGAGGTTCCTACAACAACTGATCTGTTTCCCACCAAATAATAGGAAGCAGAGCAAAATCTTTTTGTTGTAAAATTAAAACTTGATCATTCTGACTACAATTTGCAATAATCAGATAACTATTTTTAAATCAGAAATCCAACAGTAATGCATGTTTTTGTTCTGACATATGTTTGATCCTGTTATGTTTGCTTTTTTTAGGTTCTAGATGGGGCTATATCTCTTGCAAAAGTTGCTGATGTGGACAGAAATCTTGATGCTGAGGATGCAGCAACTGAAGGGTTTCAAGAAGCCATAAATTTGTTAAAATTTTTGAAAATAAACTCCAAAGAAACTGTTCTGGAATAGCGGGTAAGAAACCTGGGATCAACAAGCCTAGAAAATAGTTGTTGTAGGAGTGATTTGGGTTATATTTTCTCTCAACCAAGATCAAAACAGGTACAATTTAACCGAGATCAAAACGGGTAAAATTTAAAACTTAGACTTAAATGAAATGGTTCAAAATGGGTCAAAATTTGTCCAAGGCGTTTTGTATGCTTAGAGCCTCCTACTTTCTTTTAAAAGAGATTAGGTTACTATTTTAGTAGTATGATATATAATGTACAACATATAATGTGTAAATTACTTTCAAAATAAAATAATTGTTTCATCCTGCCTGGCCTGTTTGAACCTGTATAGTTTAGTCGCATCAACAATAGGAAACAAAAAGGTAAGAGGTGGTCATGCCGATCCATTCACCTAAAAATGGGTCGATTGGGTTGTTTGTTGTCTCTTAACATGTCTAAATGGGCAAATTTTATAATTAGACTAAAATGAAACGGGTTACTATGGCCCTATGGGTCAAAACTTGTCCAAGGGGTATTACAATGCCTGCGGCCTCCTAAATCAATTTTTTTCATATATAAATTCTTTTCTTAGTAGCATAGCTTTTCTAATAAGATATAGCACGTTAACTATTTTTTAAATTTCAAAGCAGGTCGACTCTACCCGATCCTTTTTTAGACGTATTTAGTAACATCGTTTTGAGTCTAGTCCATATTAGAAAAACAAAACCATTACCTGGATTAGATACGAAGTAATCTTGTAAATAGTCCAAATCAAACTCTTTGCTGGACGCCCTTTGACTAAAGAAGAGAGTCAGCATTTATTTACTGCAAATTAAAACCTAAAATTTTGGTTCAAGCTTGAAATGTGAAAATGTTTCCCTTATTAACACTTATTGTCCAAGTCAGCCCATGTTGATACCAGTTCTGGCCCGTTACCTAACCTTGCTTTTCTTATAACTGCAGCGGCTTTCGATTCTCGATTTCCTCAACAACCAACTCTCCAAGAAGCAATACAACTGAAAATCAGATTTGTGGCCTGTTTTTCACATCTCATCAAGAACTCACTTTGCTTCCCAGCTTTAACAAGTTCATAATATCGAGCTTTTGTTGTGATGCTTGTTTTTGTTTATTTATGAAATGCATGATTGTATGTTTTTACTGTGACGACACATGTAAATAAATAAGCCTATGTAATCACTTTTTTTTGTTGTAAAAAAAAACGGTAATGGCAAGATTAAGGGCGTGTTTGTTATAGTTTTCTGAAGACGTTTTAATAGGTTTTCCAAGAAAATGAAACTTAGATTTGTTAATAAACTTCGTTAGCGTTTTTCAGAATTTTCTATTTCTTCACTCATTATTCCATCATACTCCTTTGGCAGCCACTGTCATCGTCATATTTAACTGTCATTGGTTCGTCCAGTTTTGTCAGCTGCCATCGAAATTTTCTACTTCACTGACTATTTCATCACGCTACCGTCTTGATGACATCATTGGTCCTACATCCACCCTTAATGGTCGTTGACTGGGGTGAAATTGATGGATTGAATATACTGTAGTTTGCTATTGAATCATAATGACAGAAACAGAATGCTTAATAATTATAAACAAAGCAATATACTCGTAAAATACTCTTTGTATATATTGATGATTAAAATACACAAAGTGGAAATTTAAAGTTGCACGAATTACATCATATGAATTTTATCATTCTATTAACACACCTGATAAATAGTTAGTATAATTTACTATACAACCCTAAAACATTCTATTACATAAGAAAATATACAAGTCAAAAAAAAAAAAAGACAAAATAGAATTCGCATTATAGATGTGTTCATCCGCATTAACTCTTGTATTCATCCGCACCGACTAATGCGAATATACAAAAGTTGTCCGCATCACTTGTTCAACCACTTCAACATTGATTTGATTCATCCACATTGTCTAGTGTAGATGATCAAGAACTTGTCTGCATTCACTTAAACATCATCATCATCAGTTTTGACTCTTCCGCATCTGAGTCTTACACTTGGGTAATATCTTCATCCTCATTGGTTGTGTTGTCCGCATCAAGTAGATCAACTACATCGGCATCATCTTTTCATAGTCTAATAGTTGTATGCATACTTTTTTAGTTTTCTATGTTTTATCTTTTAAGTGTCTAAAATTTTAGTACCTTCCTAGAGATAAAAACTTTAAAACAAAATCTTGAAAAATAAAGAGAAAATAGAGAGATTCTTTTACGCAACTAAACACTGCCATGTCCCAAGTTTTTCTAAGAGTTTTCTAGGACTTTGGTAACCCTGTGTGTAAACATTTGATCACACAACAATGAATAAGACAACTTCAAAAAACTTAAAACATTGTAAAAATACAAATTTACATCAGGGGCAATTCGGACATTTGCCACCAGCGAATTCACATTTTGAGAAATGATAAAGTCATCTCGAATGTCATTTGCCTTTTGTCAAGTCCGCATATGATAGTCAAGAGAATATGCATGAATTTCCGAAGGACTTGTTCCAGGCCTGTAAACAACAACAATAGCTTGGGTTCTTGTAAAACAACTAAAAATCAATACACCATGATAAAGTAAGCAATAAAAATTTTTATCCCCCGGTTTGCTATTATATTAGGTATTTTTCAGGCTTTTGCACGTTAGTCCTGTTTTCTAGTTACTGACATCTGCATCAATCTTAGCAACCGAGTTGTAATCTATAACAGATCTTAGCAAGTAGTCTAATTTAAACAAATTTTACTGGTGAATTGCTTATGTGGCACTAGTTGATGCCTGATACATGACATCTTCATCCCATGATACAAATTTTACTGGTGAATTGCTTATGTGGCACTAGTTGATGCCTGATACATGACATCTTCATCCCATGATTCTCAATGCCCTTCGCCCATGCTCCATGTCTTCTATCTTGCACTGTCACGTGTTTTCCGTGTTTTGCAATTCCTTGTTTCTTTATTTGCATGTTTCTAGTAACTAGTGGGCTCATAGTGGTTAGTTGGTTTCCTTGAATTACTTCTAACTGTACCCTGATGAAAGGCCTTGTGTTTTCGGGTAATGATATGAACAGAACATTGCTTCAAGAATCATCATATATTTATTCCTTCTTTTCGCAATCCTGTTTGGATCCATATCAACTCGTATCACAGCCAGGTTATCCATAGAGACCTGAAACAAAACACAAGCAGAATACCGACACGACACAAGTGAACGCTAGCCCACCATTGGTCCCAACTCGAGCAACTACGTCTCACCATGCAAACCTTACTACAATCAACCTGGAACCCAACTTCGCACCTTCCTACTGTCCCTCATCTCACCAACACTGAGGCACAAAAACGTTAGGAACTAATGTTGATGATTTTAATGTCAACATGCTATTTTAGTTGGATTTACTTAAGACCACATGGGAACTAAGAATAAACATTGATATGAGTTAGGAGGTGTGGAGTGTATGTTCACTCAAGAATGTATTGATTCAGACACCAAGGAACCTTGGTGGTTTAGAGGGTGAAGCTCTCTATACTAGGGATGTTCCAAGGGGGCGGGGGTCAAGGTCATCGCCCCTGGTGTGGGTCTAAGGGATGGCAACCCTGATAGGGTCCAAAGGGAAATACAGACCCTTAAAGTTGCTTCAGATTCACATGATTGATAAGTGACGAAAGGAACTGATAAATCAGTAGTAAGTTGCATTATGATTAGTAGAAACATGACCATCAGTAGCAAGTAGCAAGTCATGCATCCGTAGCAACTTAGCATAAGCGTCAGTGATCAGCAATGGCAACTAAGTCATTAGTTGTGACTGAGCAGCGACATCAGCAACAAACGTGATCAGCAACAACAGTTGCTACTAAAAAGCAAGCATTCTTGGTAAGAATGGAGTTACTACTAAAGAAGCCCTCTTGTTGAAACTTGTCTATTATAAGTGCTAGGCAATTCACTCTTCCATGAGGAGTTGCAATGCTTCGTTGTGTCTATTCCACAACTATATAAAGGAATCATCCGGTCTGATTAAACACACGATTTATCTATTCATTTTCAAGAAAAACAATATCTCTTTCTTAATATGCTTTCTGTCTTAACTGATCATTGATTCGTGTACCCCACGAATACATTAATCTGAAAGTGAAATCACAATTCTTCTTGATAGGCCCACTAGTATAAGAGGTCAACAAAGGAACCGATCCGCCATAGCACGTCTCGCCATGCCTCAACCCAAAGTGCTCCTTGAGGGAAAAGAGCGTTTGAACAGCAGGGAATGATACGTGCCATCTGCCTCCCATGATCCCCATGTCATGTAGCCCTGCATGTCACCCATGCACCATGTCTTCTATTATGAATTGTCACATAGATCCCCTGTTTTGCATTTCCTTGTTTCTTTATTTGCATGTTTCAGGTAAGTAGTGGACTATCTAGTGGCTAGTTAGCTTCCTTAAATTACTTTTAATTATACCCCTATAAAACGGCCTTGTGTTTTCGGGAAATGATATGAACAGAAAATTGCTTCAAGAATCATCTTATATTTCTTCCTTCTTTCCTAATCTCGTCTAGATCCTTATCAATACCATGCTAGTAACCACATCAGATGCCAATGTGCTTGCTTCTGTGATGTTTTTTTTATAAAAATGTTTGTTTACAAGTTTGATAAAATATTTTTTAAATTTATATCCAGAAAATATTATGCCATGTCAACTCAAAGGCCACATGGTATATAAATATTCACTATAGTGACAATGAGATGCCCTGTCAACAATTTTCTTAAAAACCAGAAAAAAATGACTTTACAAATGGTAATAAGATGTAACTTTGTTGCAAAAAAGGGTAATGATATGTAAGTTGCTTTATATTTTGCACTAAATTATAGTTAGCTGCTAAAATCAGAAAAGAAAAGTGTAAAGTTTATTTCTATTTCTGGTAGTTTGGGGTTTGCCCAATAAATTAATATAAAGCGAAAAAATATACTTTCTGCAATTTAACTATCTTCTACACAAAGATTAAAATACCTCTTGTTGATTATCCCATAATGGAACTTCGGTTTTCCAACCTTGATGTCCTCAACGTACTACAGAAACAAAAGATTAAAACAAGAGTAACAATTAAGCGAAAACAAAACATGAAATACAGCAACAAAATAATACATACCAACTTTAAGGTAACGAGCATTGATGAAAAGGAAAGAGATTCATAAGGGATATCATCAAGTGCAAAAAGCCGGCATTCTGATGATTCGGGCCCAGGTGAAAAATGTGGTGTCATCAATTTTGCCAAAAATATTATATAAGTCTGACCGCAAAACAAGAACGAGTCAAAACCAATAAACAGCCACATATAAAGAAGTTTAGTCACTTAATGTTTAAGTAATTGTTATATCTCACTTGGCCTATGAGAGGAATGTCTAATTGAGCAAAAGGGGAAACAATTTTCACTTTAGCCCCTGCTTCTTCCCATGTTTCCCTAATTGCCCCTTCTGTAGCTGACTCACCAATCTCCAAGTAACCAGCTGGAAGTGTCCTGTGAAGAAAGCTTCATAAATTAGGTATCTCAACTCCATTTGGTCAAACAGGTTGCGTCTTATCTGTAATGCTTCAAACAGGTAAACTACTAACACATAAGCTAAAAAGGAAACCGGTGGTGTCATCGGAAGTTACCCAAAGTGCAGTTTTAATGCATATAAAATGTGTAAATCATTTTATTTTGAAATTATATTAATACAGAAGCAATATAAATGTTGTAATGATATTTTGAGACACTAATTATTTATTAAAGTTGAAAATTCTAGACAAAACGTTTGCTGTATAAAAACTACATCTTTGGACTTGTAACCAACTCTAATACATGTTGAGTACTGTTTGGCCCATTTGCCACCTCTAATTGTATTCTTGCATGTGCATTATGAAAATGATTTTCAACACACACACTAAAAGCTAGTTTGAGGGTTAATAAATGGGGAGTATTGTTTGAGAGAGAGGGTCATTCAATACAAAACCAAATTTTGATAAAGAACTGTGAGAACACAATACATTTATCGTCTTATCCTTTTTGTTTTAACCCTAATACCTAGGCAATTATGTAACCGCTTATCCCACTCTCTTTGTAACTTCTATGTGACTACATACAGGTGCATTATATGGTTCTCGTGGTTCTCTACTAAAATTTGGTTCCGTAATGAACCGCCTAATAAATCACAGTTAAAGCAATAAGGACTGCTGCAAATTTATTTCTCAGGTATTCTTAGAAATTAATGTTTAATGCAAATTTATTTCTCAACAACCTGCCTCTACTCTATAAATTATTAATCTTAAGTTTATTTACTCTTGGAAGAAAAAATAAACAAAAAGAGGAACCTAAAGGACTAAACCACCATCGCACAAGGCAGCAGAGCTATCTATCCCCTTTTGAAGTGAAGGAAGAACATAGCAAAGGAACCTCACATGTGTTGAAGCCAAAAGAGAGCAGACGGAAGTAGCCCTATGAAGACCACTCTTGAGCCTCCTACAAAAGCGCCTAGAGGTGCACAACTCATAGCCATGCTCGCTTGTCTTTAGTAAAAGCACATAAGGCGTGCAACACACGTACCTATTATTCTAACTATGATACATAAGATGGTTAAGTAATTACATAACCATATGTTTTCTCCCTCCCACTATATCTTTAATGTACTGTGTACAAGTGCTTATAACGGTTCAGCGGTTCTAGATGATAGTCTATTGAACGCGTCCATATATATATTACACACACATATGTATAAAACGCGTATCTCTGCAATAACCAAATGCACTTTTCGGATGTTTTGTTGAATAAATACATACCAAAGGCCAAAAGAAGGATGGATTTTCCGCTTGCATAGCAAGATACTGTTATCATGCTCTATTAAGCAACCTACCACCTGAAATCATATTTTTTTGGATTTTAAAGAAAGTATATATTGAAAAAGAATACATCTATAAATTAAATATCCAAAAATACTCCACCATAATGACAAAATGGGGATAATCTAGTGGCTGATAATTTGTAATGATTACTAATAATGGGAGGTTGCAAGTAGCATAAAACATCCTAAACGGAAGTTACTTGATTTATTTTGGGATGTCATTGAAAAAGGATCTTATGAAAGCATACCATTTTTGGATTTTCATATGCAATTTTTCCACAAAGAGTGCAAATAGCTCTTTCTCTTTCCTCACCGTCTGGTATCTCATGCTTTGTAGGGCCCCCGCACACTTGACAAAAATTAATTTTACGAGTAGTGCCCTGTACATTGCTACATGTCACAAATTAGTAGGAAAAGTTGACTATGCAAAAACATGTGATCGCACAGTCATCTGTAAACATAAGAGGTAGCATATTGGGCGGGTTGGGTAGCAAGTAAAAACAAGTAATGTTATTGTACGCATCGAAACAGGTCAGATGGACCCAAACACTAGCTAGGTCAATATGACTACAAGCGTCATATAATTACATTAATTATAAATTTTAAGCATTAAAAATATAGTTTGGGAGACTTGATTCGTTTGACCCAATTTATATTTCAGCTTACCATTTTTATATCACCACTTTGACAACCTGATTCAACCTATTCATAAGTATTTGAGTCAACATGGCCACCTTTAGTAAGCATAAAAACACACATCCATAAGTAGAATTAAACAGCCCAACACAATGCTTGGATTTAAACTTGAGCTTGCCTTTTGACTGTTAAAAATTTGTTTTTTTTGAAGAATTTTCAGAAGAGGTGGTGACAGAATTGTAATTATTCTTTTGAAGACCTAACCTGGTTTCCACCACAAAATTTATAGGACGGCTGCTCCCTTCTGTATAAACAGCTGTTATATCACTTTTTTCATGATATTTATATAGAATTCTTCCTTGAAATTTTAGATTATTTCATTATTTATTTAATGTACAATATAAAATGCACAATGTATTGTCGGCTAATAATAAATTTTTTGTAACTGAATGAGAACTAGAAGAAAAATATAAAAATTTTGTAGCAGGGAGTACCATGACAAGCATTATGGATTATTATAAAGGAGTTACAAAACTTTAAGCCAGTGAACAGATTGAATTTGTATATATGGATACAATCCTCTAGTTCCTTTATTTAGTTCTAGTGGCGATTTTTGTTGATACTACAAATCTAATGCACAAACCAAACAAAGTTTGTATGTATCATACCCATTCCCCTTCCATCATGTTATCAGACCCATTCCCATGGTAATTCATGATCTTCAAACCAAACGCTAAAGGATTACTGAATAGCAACAAGCAAGCAAGATTCTAAAATAATAAAATTTAAAATCAAAACACTCCAAGTAAGCAAGACAAGATTCTCGAATAACACAATTTTTGTTTCCCGATCCTTACTCTAAATCAAGACACCCAAATTTATGCAAAAAAATGAATCCCAGCATGATTAGAGGTGGCTGAATGGCAGGTTAGGCGGAATAGGGTCAAAACAGGTTCGGCAACCACAAACACAATTTTTATCCATTTTCTGAACTTCATATATACAAATTGTTCGGTAGAAATAAACATGACTAAAATCGACTAAATGGATGGAGATTGCTAACTTCAAATATAATAATTAAGCAATAAAAATCATCAGGCATAATTACGCAGCATCAGAAAACTATTAGGAAGATGATAAAAACATAATGCAGACTACAATAAGCCAATCTAAGTAATCACACAAGTTATCCAACAAGAAGTCATTGCAACAATAACAAATCAGTGTGTATTGCTAGCAATGTAATTACATATGCAAGAGATGAAATTTTAGATAACTTGAACAACTTATAGTTGACCTAACAACTAAAACATATTTTCATTACACTAATCAATATATACGCAAGATGCTATGAATAGAAAAACTTACAGTAGATCTAAAAGCAGCAGATGCTACATCTGGGTTTGATTCGGGACGAATTGAAGATGCTCGAAATTGTCGAAAACAACGAGGAGTTCTTGAAGTTGTCAATTGGGGTGTTCTTGAAGATGGTCTCGCAGATATCGAAATAAAAGAGAGGCCGTAATGATTTCCATGAAGTTTTAATCTGTGAAAATAGAACCCTGAACAGGAACCCAGGAATTGTATGCTTCTGAGCATTATTCGAATAGATGGATGCAAGCTATTTTCATGAACTTTGGTGAAATCTTGGAAAGACAATTGGAAAATCTTGAGTCTTCGGGATTTTGATTTTGATTTTGAAGAACCCTTTAATAATTCGCTGAATGGATTTTGTTTATCCTTTCCTACAAAAATTTCCAAAAAGAACTAGTTGCGAAGATCATTTATCATTGGCATTCAAAATGTTAATTAGTTTTTGTACAAGGGTCAAAAGGTGAAAAATTAGACTAATCATTATTTTCTGACAAATTTTTTTCAGAATGGGATCGCATGTTAAATTGGACAGTTTATTAATCGGCTCGGATTTAAAAACTAAACAACTTCATGATTAATTTAAAAGTATGTGTATAAGAATAGAATGGTAATAACAATTTAAAGTAAAAAATAGTTAGATGTCATAAAATAAAAATGTAATGATTAAATAACAATTTATATAAATATTGAAGATAAACATGCAAGCAAATGTTAGTATCATGTCGGTAAAAGTAGACTTTTTTCTATCAAAATTACCTTTCACTTTTTTAGTTTTCATCTTTTATATTTCACGCGAATTTCAAAACTTCTCTTCCTCACTCTTTAATCTCTCCGGCTAACCACAATAACATTATCACCGCTCAATCTGTATTCCAGAACCGTAAATTAGTCTCTCCGACCAACCACGATCACATTTTCACAACTCATTCTCTCTTTCCAATCCGTAAAGATGAGGGATAGCTTTCCAATCTAACAAAGACATACTCAAATTTGATCTACATTTAACAAAAACACTGAGTTTGTAGATTCTAATGTAGATTTGAAAAAAATTGAGAGGGAGTTTGTTGATTCCAATACAGATCCGGTAAAGAAGAGGCTTCACATTCGAAATTAATTAACACCACTCCAACAAGCCGATTGGATTTTCGCTTTGACCGGCGACTCGCTTCCAACCGGACCGTTTTGTATATATCCTTCATAATGCTATTTTATTGTTCGGACTTCATCTACGTTTCTGTGTTCTTCATTGTTTCACTACCTTATTTTATCCTTCTAACAACTAAGATGGGTAGTGGTGATGTTGAAAGCGACTTAGGTGATGATCAGTTAGTCGACCAAAACGATGAGCATGAAGGTGACTACGATGATACGTTTGATATACTTACCGCCAACACTCATCTGCGTTAAATTGGATATGACAGGAGGGGTATAGTATTTTTCTATGTTTTGTACATATTTGTTGATTTTGTAAGTTCTTGCTTGTGTAAATTTGTTAGATCTCTTAGAAGATTAACATTTGTCTTTTGCGTTATGTCATAGTATAGGGACTTATTTTGTAAATATATGTTCCTTGTTTTTCTTTGATAGCATAAATAGGATAGTTTATGTATTGTGTAGACGGAGACAACGAAACGGTTAGAACAGACTGAACAACTGTAACTCACTCTTACACTTTGTATCCTAAGAATTTGCTATCAATAAAATCTATGAATTTTTGAAGTAATTGCTTGTGTTTGATTACTTAGTGTTTGAATTGATCATTGCATTACGATATCATCACAGATCGATCCGTTTGAACCTATCAAATGGTATCAGAGCTTTCAGTTCAGTGATTAGAGCTTATCGGCATTATTAAGCTCTTTGAATCACTTGAAATCTGTGTTGATTGCAATTTGTTCGATTAATTGTTGTTTTTAGTTGTGTTTGTTGGATCTTATATGCCCAAGACACATACAAGATTGATGTGGTTAGTACGTTATGATCCAAGTCGGGTCATACCCAATAACAAGCTAGGCAAACACCGATAAATATTTATTTGTTGACATGATCAAGCAAATAAATTTTGACACCAATTTAGAAAATGGTTTTTCTGAATTATTGCATTTGAGATAGAACAAATTATATGGATATTTTGTTCATGAGATATCATTTGTAATGTTATTTAAATAAGTTAAATAACATCAAATATAAGAGTGTTTAAGTTATAAAATTAAAATTGGTTTAATTATATAACTTAATTAGTTATTAACAATGAATTAAAAGGGAGTTTTTCAAAATGGGAGGGAACCCATTTTGAACCCATTTTCGGCCGCCCCTTGGTGGTTGCCTTGGGATTCCTTTGTCTTATTTTTATACAAGACATTTACTTGTTCAACTAAGACACTCAACACACTTTCTCTCACACACATGCAAGCTCCTTCTTCTCCATTTTCTCTTCTCCCATTTTCGGATCTAGAGGTTTTGTAAGAAGGGTTTTTGGTGTCAACTTCCTAACAAGTTGGGTGTTTTGCAAGAGCTTGTGGGTATACTAGCTTGAGACTTTCTTCTTTGGAGGTTTACGTTCAAGAGCATCATCTTCTTCATCTTTATCCATCTCGTATTGCCTTGTTCTTGAAAGGTAGTATTCAAGAACATCCTATGGTTGTTTTCTTTGATAGCATTTCTTTTCACATATATATATGATCCTTGTTCTTGGGTTTGTTTTCTTGAAAATAAAATGGTTTATTTTCAGCATCTAAAACAAGTTTTAATCCATTATATCCGCTGCGTTTTGATGTTTAAAATGGTTCAACATCTTTGTTAAAACTTGTAAGAACCCAACAATGGCATCTAGAGCCGGTTATGTGGAAAACTTGCTTCAAAAGTCCAAGAAAAGTTAGTTTTGTTGGACTTTTTCAACCCATTAGGGGCTGTTTTGTTATGGATGAATGAATCCCTTATCTTTCAAAGTTTTATCTTACATGCTTTAGAATAAACCTTAAAAGATTAACATCAAGAGGTTGATTGTTTTGTTTGGTCTAAACCCTAAAGTTTGGGTTTATGTTGGCCGAAACTTTAAGGGTTAAAAGGGAGTTCATGGTTGTTCTTGGATGTTGTATTTGATACATATTTTGGTGCATAACATAGCCTTGACCTAATGTGTTTTGGATTTGGATGAATGTGATTGTCATGTTTGGTTTTATTCATTAAAGGGTTGTAATAATAATTTTGGTGTTTGTATCTTTTGGTTTGTAATTTATTTATTCATTGGTTATGTAATAAATAGATTAGGTGCATTTCTTTTATTAGAAAAATTGTATTAGGATATGATTTTTGTAAAAGAAGATGCACAAGTTGGAGACTCAAGGGAAGATACAAAGGAAGAACTCAAAAGACATGGACACTTGAAGCATTTGGATGCGGATTCGAGTGGGAGTTCTTGGACACATTTTAATGTGTCATTATTAACCCTTAGGAAAGACCAAATGACAACACTTGTGATGGCAAACAAGTGTGGTCACCTTAGTGGCTATGGTTATGCACTTATGATTGAATGGTTGTGCTTGTTTGGTTGTTTTGTTTTATGTTGGATGTTTGATATATGGATATGCATAACAAACAAATTTATAAACATAACAAGCTGAAAATAAATGGTTCTTAATCATTAAGTGGTTAATAAAAGGTTATTAAAAGGATTAATGATTTTAAATAAAGGGGTTTTATTAAAAGAACCATAGGGTACCATGTATTTGAAAGCATGCAAATACAAGGTACATAGAGTTTTCTAAACTAGAATTATGAAAACTTAAAATGTCTTTTGAAAACAATTTATCACCATCCTTTTACACAACACTTGAGTCACTTGAAAACTCTTAATGGGATAAAGGTCACCTAACCATTTTGAGGGAACTTGTGATTTGAGGTGGGAATGCCATATTTGTGGGATAAAGATCACCTAACTACTTATATTGGTAAACTCACATGTGTGTGTAAGTAGGGTAACTTGATTTGCAAACCATGTTAAATGGATCACCTACAATGTGGTTTACAAAAGGTGTTGATGGGATTAACATGCCGACTATACATATGATGTTTAAGTCGATCCCATACCTCTAGAAGTTGCAAAGGGTTGCAATTGTCAAACGTTGACTACCTTGTTAATTTAAATAATAGGATAAAGGTCACCTAACCACTATTTAAATGTAACGTTGGATTCTAGAATTTTATTTTGTGTATGACACATAAAAGGTATTTATAATTAAATATGATAATATTGTAAATACTAAAATTGAACTTTGTTAAATTTTGTAGATGGCCACCAACAACAATGAAAATAATGATATTCCATCCGCTCATACCCTATCACTAAGAACCATTCTCCAAAAGGAGCGTCTAAACCATAACAATTTCATTGATTGGTTTCGAAACTTGAGAATTGTTCTCAAGCAAGAGAAACGGTCATATATCTTAGACGATCCGATTCCCGATGAACCCAATGAGGAAGATGAAGAGGCCTACATGAATTGGGTGAAATACACTAAGGACTCGGTCCAAGTGTCTTGCCTCATGTTGGCAAGTATGACTTCAGATCTCCAAAAGGAGTACGAACATCACGGAGCATACGACATGATAACCCAGTTGAAGGAAACGTTCCAACAACAAGCAAGGGTAGAGAGGCCTCACCCCGCATCCAAGGCAAGTGTTGCCAAAGGTAAAGGGTACGTTGGGAGAAAGGGAAAGGGAGTGGTAAAAGTGCCACCACCAAAACCAGCGGAGAAGAAGCAAAAGGTTGCTTTGGATGACCCATGCTTTAAGTGTGGGGAGATAGGACATTGGGCAAGAAATTGTCCTGTCCATCTCAAAGAGTTGAAAGCTAAGAGGGATGCCGGGCAGACCTCAGGTACAATTTTCATGATTCATATTGATCTCAATTTAATATCCTCTAACACATGGGTATTGGATACCGGATGTGGGACTCATATTTGCAATTTGTTGCATGGGTTCAAAAGAAGTAAAGACTTCAGAAAGGGGATGTTAGCCTCTACATGGGAATAGGGCAAAAGTTCAAGTTGAAGCCCGAGGGGACTACATCCTGAAGCTTCCAAATGGTTTGGAAGAAATTTTGAACAATGTTTTGTATGCTCCTAGTTTGACTAGGAACATTATTTCAGTTGCCCAATTAAGACAATATGGTTATGTTTTGACGTTTATTGAAAATGAAATTCATGTTTCTTTAAATAACATCTTTTATTTTAAAGCTACTCCTATTAATGGTATTTATGAATTGGTTCGTGAAAACACATTATATGATAGCTCGTTGTACCAAACCACCACCAAGAAGCTCAAATTAGATTTGAGTGACACCTATCTTTGGCATTGCCGTCTTGGTCATATAAACAAGAAGCGCATACAAACTCTTCAAAAGAATGGTCTTTTAAAAGAAAGTGAATATGATTCATTTGATGTATGTGAATCTTGTTTACAAGGCAAAATGACTAAGGCACCTTTTAGTGGCAAAACCGAAAGGGCAAAAGATTTATTAGGTATCATACATTCGGATGTATGTGGTCCTTTTAAGCCAATGACTAGGTATAATGAAAGATACTTCATTACCTTCACCGACGACTATAGTAGGTATGGGTATGTGTACTTGTTAAGACACAAAGATGAAGCTTTTGAAATGTTCAAAACCTTCCAAAATGAAGTAGAAAATCAACTCAACAAATCAATAAAAATTCTCCGCACCGATAGAGGAGGTGAATACTTGAGTGATGCTTTTAGAGATCATCTTATAAGTTGTAGGATTATCTCACAACTATCTCCACCTGGAACACCACAACACAATGGTGTGTCCGAAAGGAGAAATCGAACTCTATTAGATATGGTTCGATCTATGATGGCTGGAAGCTCATTGCCTCTATCATTTTGGGGTTTCGCTTTGCTCTCTACGGCCCGTATTTTGAATATGGCCCCAACCAAGAAAGTGGAAAAGACACCTTTTGAAATATGGCATGGAAGGGTTCCATCTCTATCATATTTAAAGGTGTGGGGATGTGAGGCTTATGTAAAGACTCCCACCTCAAACAAGTTAGAAAGTCGTTCCACTAAGTGTATTTTTATTGGATATCCTAGAGATTCTATGGGATATTATTTCTATGATCCATTGGAACAAAAGGAGTTTGTTGCCAAGAAGGGTGAGTTCTTGGAAGCCAAGTTCCTTATGGAAGGAGCTAGCAGTAGAACAGTGGATCTTGAGGACGATCAAGAACCACAACCCGATACACGTTTGGTTGACACTAGCACTCAACATGAGGATGTTGAGAATGATCAAATGGTTGATCAATACACACAAAACGTTCGCAAATCTGGTAGAACTAGTAATCCACCTGAAAGATATGGATTTTTCATGGATGGGTGCTATGTGGTTGATTCCGATGAACCAATCACATACCATGATGCAGTGTCCAATTTGGATTGTGACAAATGGCTTGAAGCCATGAATGTTGAGATGCAATCCATGTATGACAACCAAGTGTGGGACTTGGTTGTACCACCTCTTAGCTCCAAGGTAGTTGGAAGTAAGTGGGTTTTCAAGAAGAAAACCGATATGCATGGAAACTTGGATACTTATAAAGCTAGACTTGTAGCAAAAGGTTTCACTCAAACTCAAGGGTTGATTATGATGAGACCTTTTCGCCTGTTGCAATGCTAAAGTCTATTAGGATATTATTTGCCATAGCTGCTCATTATGATTATGAGATTTGGCAAATGGATGTCAAAACCGCTTTTCTAAATGGATATCTTGAGGAAGATGTCTATATGGTTCAGCCTGAAGGTTTTGTCGACCCAAAACATCCTAACAAAGTATGCAAGTTAAAGAAATCAATCTATGGATTGAAGCAAGCGTCAAGAAGTTGGAATCACCGTTTTGATGAAGAGGTAATTAAATTTGGGTTCATCAAAAACGCTGATGAGGCTTGTGTGTATAAAAAGGCTAGTGGGAGCATCATCACTTTCCTAGTATTGTATGTCGATGACATCCTACTATTTGGAAATGACATTCCAACCTTGGAAGGTGTAAAAACCTAGCTTGGAAGCTGTTTTTCCATTAAGGATCTTGGTGAAGCCGCCTACATTTTGGGAATAAAGATCTATAGGGATAGATCAAGGCGGTTGATAGGTTTAAATCAAAGTGCATACATTGATAAGATCTTGAAAAGGTTCAAGATGGAGAACTCTAAGAAAGGTACGGTACCTATTCAAAGAGGAACGATATTGAGTACGACTCAATGTCCAAGCTCAAAGGATGAGCAAGATAAAATGAAGGAAATCCCGTATGCGTCTGCTATAGGATCCATCATGTATGCAATGATATGCACTAGGCCGGACGTGTCATGCGCTTTAAGCATGACAAGCCGATACCAGCAAAATCCTGGAACTAGTCATTGGATGGCTGTTAAGAACATACTTAAGTACCTAAGGAGGACTAAAGATATGTTCCTAATCTATGGATCTGGTGAGGAGGAACTCGTGGTAAAAGGTTACACAGATGCGAGCTTCCAAACTGATCGGGATGACTCACGATCATAATCGGGATACATTTTCATCCTAAATGGAGGAGCAGTCTCTTGGAAGAGCTCTAAACAAGATGTGGTGGCATTATCAACTACAGAGTCAGAATACATCGCCGCTTCATTAGCAGCTCAAGAAGCTGCATGGTTGAAGAAATTCATTGCCGATCTAGGGGTTGTCCCTTCCATTCAGGACCCCCTAGAAATTCTTTGTGATAATGAGGGTGCGATTGCTCAAATCAAGGAACCCCTTGCACATCAAAAGACTAGGCACATTGAGCGGAGATTCAACTACATAAGGGATGAAGTTGAAAAGGGAAAGATATGTATTCGCAAAGTTCACACGGATCAAAACATTGTGGATCCACTCACGAAGCTCCTTGAAAAGGCAAAGCATGAAGGTCATACTTGTGCCATGGGACTTCGATATTCTAGTGACTGGATTTGATCTTATAATTTTGTATTGGATATTGGAACCTTTTATTATTTGAATGAATTATTTGGTTATAATACTTCAACTAACGTTCCAATGTTGCATGTTTAATCCATGAGTAAATCATTTACTCTAAACGTCCGTAGTCATTCATACCTGTGGGAACAAGTATGAGGGTAAGACTATTATGAACTTGGATTGGTGGATATTCATATGGATGAATATATAGCAAAGGGTTGCTGCCAAAGTTCATAGATATTTGTGGGATACAAATATTGGACTGACCCGCATCTCAAATATTACTACATGGAATCTTCTTGATTGATCATAAGTAAATTTGAGTAAAGGCGAATATCATTTGGTATCCTCTGACCTGAGATACATATTGGGTCTTGATATTCACCGGGTATTATACTTTGACTTAGTTCTTTGCTGTTCTGAAACACGATAGTACATAAGACTAAATTCAGGTATAGCACGAGGTGATTGTAAGAGACGTATGTAATCAAGATGGGATTTGTCCCTCTTATTCGTTGAGAGTAAGATGTCTAAGGCCTGCTAAAGTTAAGTCAATGGAGAATGATCATTCGTGTCTCTAAGATTTAACATGACATCTGTGACAAAAGGATAGATGATTGATTCACCTAAAACATTTTCGAGTAAGATACTTGAAGGGGATGATGTTATTGAATGGCTCTTAGTCATACGTATTAAGGGTAGTAAACCGTTGTTAGGCGGTATTTACTGCTTGCATCAATCTTCTATGAATCTTGTGCAAGTGGGAGATTGTTGGATCTTATATGCCCAAGACACATACAAGATTGATGTGGTTAGTACGTTATGATCCAAGTCGGGTCATACCCAATAACAAGCTAGGCAAACACCGATAAATATTTATTTATTGACATAATCAAGCAAATAAATTTTGACACCAATTTAGAAAATGGGTTTTCTGAATTATTGCATTTGAGATAGAACAAATTATATGGATATTTTGTTCATGAGATATCATTTGTAATGTTATTTAAATAAGTTAAATAACATCAAATATAAGAGTGTTTAAGTTATAAAATTAAAATTGGTTTAATTATATAACTTAATTAGTTATTAACAATGAATTAAAAGGGAGTTTTTCAAAATGGGAGGGAACCCATTTTGAACCCATTTTCGGCCGCCCCTTGGTGGTTGCCTTGGGATTCCTTTGTCTTGTTTTTATGCAAGACATTTACTTGTTCAACTAAGACACTCAACACACTTTCTCTCTCACACATGCAAGCTCCTTCTTCTCCATTTTCTCTTCTCCCATTTTCGGATCTAGAGGTTTTGTAAGAAGGGTTTTTGGTGTCAACTTCCTAACAAGTTGGGTGTTTTGCAAGAGCTTGTGGGTATACTAGCTTGAGACTTTCTTCTTTGGAGGTTTACGTTCAAGAGCATCATCTTCTTCATCTTTATCCATCTTGTATTGCCATGTTCTTGAAAGGTAGTATTCAAGAACATCCTATGGTTGTTTTCTTTGATAGCATTTCTTTTCACATATATATATGATCCTTGTTCTTGGGTTTGTTTTCTTGAAAATAAAATGGTTTATTTTCAGCATCTAAAACAAGTTTTAAATCCATTATATCCGCTGCGTTTTGATGTTTAAAATGGTTCAACATCTTTGTTAAAACTTGTAAGAACCCAACAGTGTTTCATCTATAGAAACATGAATTGAATCACAATTTGGTGTTTAATCCATTCAGATCTGAGTATTGATCAGATTTGTGTGCAAAAAGTTGTTCTGCATTTTCGGACTGTAATTCAATTAGAAAACAAATTTGTTGTTGTTGTTTGATCAAAATGTTGATTGAAGATTGTTAATCGATCTATTTACTACAAAATTGGAAGTTTTTAGATCAATTGAACAAGTTTTAAAGAATTTCATAAGATCTGAGAACTGTTTTTCGACTAGTGGGACGTATTGTGACTGTTTGGTCACATTGACACTTTGACTTTAAGCAATTCTAGACGTTTGAGAACTGTTTGAGCGTTTTTACCTCAGGCGTTTCTACACTGTCTGGGCGTTTGAGAATGTTCAGACGCTTCATCAGTCAAGCATTTCAGAATTCATCAAAGGCATTCCCTTAGATGTTTCTTGTTCAAAGTTAGGCGTTTCAGAAGTTTCAGGCGCATCAGTATTCAGACTTATCAGTAAACACTTAAAATTTTTCAAAAACTAAAATCCAAAAATGTTTTCATTTCATAGTTTCTTCTTAAAAATTTTAAAAACAACAAAAACAAGTCATTTTTATTAATTTAAAAAAACAAAATGTTTAAGTCTGAAGATTCTGAAAACAAGGTTCCCAAGCTCAAAAATAGAGTTGATTTCAAAAATTGGTCTCCTAGATTGAAGCATCATCTAAACTCCATTGACACTGATTTGTGGAAGTCAATAGAGAAAGGACCACATATCCCAATTACATCTGATGGTCCTGACAGAGGATTTGTTTATACAAAAGACTCTCCAGAACCGTATCCAGAGGATGGTCTGCAAGGTGATGACTTAAGAAAGGTTAAGAATGACATTAAAGCTTATTCATTAATGAGCAAGGGGTTACCATTAGAAGTCTTGACTAGACTTGAAGGTTATCAAACTGGTTACACCATGTACAGAGCTTTGAAGATTATTTGTGAAGGTGGTAAAGAGATACAAGATCTCAAAAAGCAGAAACTCAAGAGACAATTGGAGTTATTTGAGCATCTTTCTGGTAAAACAATCAATCAAATGATGAACAGATTCATGCGATTAACTACTAAAATGTCAACTGCTGGCATCAAAAATGATCTTAAAGATCTAATTACAGACTTCTAAATGCTTTTCCATCTTCATGGAAACAGACAGTCACTCTGTTGAAGCATACAGAAAAGTTTCCAATGGATCTGGATCTTTTGATTGCCAAAATTGAATTAGTTGAAATTGATGAAAGCTCCAGAAACAATGATAGAGCAGCATCAATGTCTCGGTATAAGTACGTTGCTTCTCCAGCTAACACAGTGGAGAATGCTTTTCTGGCAAAAGATGATAATTATCCAGAAGACGAGGGTGATGTGTTCGTTGGAGCTGGTTTCTTTACAGATTCTTCTTACACAAGTGCTCCTGTTTATACAACTCAACCTCAACCTCAGTCTCCTCCTAAAACTCAAACTTCTAAACCTCAAACTAAGACTTCATCTTCTAATTCTATTAAAACTAGCAAAGTTAAAGATGTTATTAATATCCTGTTACAGGATGATGAGTCAAAATCTTCTTTTACTACTTTCATGGCAAGTTTTCATACTTATCAAATAGTCATCTAACCCAGTTAAAGATACCAACAACAGTCTCAAAAAACCTTTCAAAAGCCTTATCAAAGTCTTTCCATGCCAGAACTTAAAGATGAATCAAAATCATCCTAAGAGCCAAAGAAAGCTCTTGTTGTTAGCATCAAAGATGGCTATGACTGGAGTGCTTATGCTGAACAATTCACAGCTGATCTAACATCTAGTTTAGCTCTTGTTGCTGAAGTTCAAAATGAAGACTGGTTTGAAGAAAATGATCCTAAGGCAGATAGTGATTCTGAAAATGATGATGAAGATTATGATTGGAGTGACAAATCTGACCCAAAAGAGGATTCATAAGAAATTGCACTCATGGCTCAGTCAGAACAACCAAAGGTTGAGCATCCATCATCTGACTCTGAGACTTCTTCTTCAAGTTATCCTAAAATTCCTATTGAAGTCAGAGAGAAAATGTGCACAAAAGCATGTTTTGATCAAGTTGAGCATTACAGAACATATTCATTTAAAATCTGTGACAAACTTAAACAAGGAGAAGTAATGCATAACAAACTAAAAAACGATCATAAAGTCTCTGATGAAAAGATCTTATCTCTACAAACCTCATGGAATAAAACTCTGAAAGAACTTGAACTTGTTAAAAAACAACTTGAGGAGATGACTAAAAATTTAGAAGAAGAAAAAATAGTTCATGCTGCAACATAGGTGGATCTAGCTAAAGTTAAAAGTTCTAAAACAATTGTAGAACAGTTGATAAGTGAGAGGAAATATAAAAACAAAACAGGTCTAGGTTTCACACATGAACCCATGCCTGAATCTATCACAAACACTTTATCATAAAACTTTAACACACATGATCACTCACCTGAAAACAAAGCTAAGCTAAAAGCCTTTCAAAATAAGAAAAAGAATTCTGAAAGTGATGAAGAGAAAACTAATGTTGAGATATTTGAGGAACAAGATTCTGAAAAGATTAAAAATAGTCATCCAGTGAAAGTTAAATCTTACGAACCACGACCAAAGAATAAGAAAATGTTTGTTCCCAAAGAGTATGTTGTTGAAGAAGTCATTGTAAAGAATGACAAACAAAACCCAAAGAATAAAGAGAAAGCAAAACAAGATAAAGTAACACCTGAAGATTCGTTTTCTTACAGATTAAACAATCCAGACTTCATCAAATGGCAAAAAGAACAAAAAGATAAAGAAAATGCAAAAGAGTCTTCTACTGAAGATGTTCAATCACAAAGCAAGCAGAGATCATCAAGATCAAGAAACCAGAGAAGGAGAAGGAAAAATGCTAAAGCTAAATCCTCTCAGAATAAAAATCAAAATAATCAAAATCAAAGAACAAATCTATCTAATCAGTTTAAACCAGTGAAGTTTGTGTCTGCGGGTACTTTTGATATGAACACAATTCCAGAAATCAAATCAAATTCAAAGAACAAATCAAACTCCTGAAAACAAGTTCAGGTCCAAAGTCTTCTGTTGTTAACAAAAGATTTGTATCTAAGGTGTTTAGGAATGGTGTTAATGAACAAAAGTCAAAACCCAAATTTCAAAAGAACAAACTCTCAAATCAAAAACAACAGATTAACTTTGCAACTCCTAAATCAAAACAAGGATCAAATGTGGCTTCCACGTCTAAGGTTAATCAACAGTTGTTTAAATTTCAACAAAGGTACTGTGAAATATGTGATATGTACAATCATAAGACTGATGAATGTTTCTTTAACAGGTACTGTCACATTTGTGATATGAAAAACCATTCAACAGCTGATTGTTATTTCAACAAGTATTGTACCATTTGTGATGAAAGAAATCACAAAACTAAGAATTGCTACTTTCGATCGAACTCACCAAGGAATGGATATATCAATTCATAATTTCAAAGAAATCAAAGTGTTGGTTTTCAAAGATTGACAAAACAACCTTCCTTAGGCTTGAGATCTTTTCGAAGGATTGATTCTGATTAGGATGATTCTTATGCTGTGAAAACAAAGTATTATAATCAAGGAAAATTCATTCCACGATCTGTGAGAATGAATAATGGAAAGTTTGGTAATCAATTTTTTTCTAAAAATGTTTCTTCTGATGGCTTGAATTACCTTGATGATGATCTTGAAAAACGTTACCATACTTTACGGACTATGCAAATCAAAGATAATCAAAAATTTGTCAGAATTGGTAAATTTAAGCAACAAAAGAAGCCTGATTTGAATAAGCTTCATTTTAAACAGTTTACCATTGTTGGTAAATCTAGCAAGCCCAAGACCATATCGGCTTGGGTTGATAACTCAACTTAAATCTCTTTGAAATGCAGGTACGCCCAAGAAGACCTATTAACACGTGGTATGTTGATAGTGGGTGTAGCCGACATATGACATGCAACCATGCCTTGCTTCAAGCTTTTAAGTTAAAAGATGGTACTCATGTTGTATTCGAAGGTGATGCAGGTGGTAAAATAACATGCGAATGAACAGTGTCCAATGGGATTATTAGCTTTGATAAAGTCAACTATTGTTCACAGTTGAACTTTAATCTTTTAAGTGTTTCCCAAAGTTATGACAAATCTTACTCTGTTCTATAAGATGATTCTTTTTGTTATATTTTGAAGCAAGGTTTTTAGATAAGCAAAGAATGGGTAGTTGTTAAAGCTGTACGAGATCGAGATGTATACAAGTTAGATATGTCTTAAGTAGATCCATCTACAAAAACAACATGTCTAATTGCTCAAGCATCAAATGTTGAAAGCCAGTTATGGCATAGACGTCGGCATTCCAATTTCAAGAACATGAACAAGCTTGTAGCAGAAAATCATGTAGTAGGTCTTCCAACAAAGAAGTTCTTTACAACAGATCACTACTCAGCATGTTTAAAAGGAAAGCAACACAGAGCGTCTTATAAGCCTAAGCTGATAAACTCAAATTCCAAGCCTCTCCAGATGTTGCACATGGACCTATTCGGACCAACAAATATGCAGAGTATTAGAAAGAAATATTATTGTTTAGTTATCACTGATGACTTTACAAGATTTTCATGGGTTTTCTTTTTGCATGCTAAATCTGAAACTGCTGAATTGTTAAAAGAATTCATCATTAAAATAGGAACTCAATTAGAACAAAAGGTGAAAATTATCAGAAGTGATAATGGAACTGAATTTAAGAATGCTAATGTTGACATGTTTTAGGCAGAAAAAGGAATTGACCGTCAGTTCAGTGATCCTAGAACACCACAACAAAATAGAGTTGCTGAAAGGAAAAATAGAACTTTGGTTGAGGCCGCACGTTCTATGTTAGTAGATGCAAAGATTCTAATTACTTTCTGGGATGAAGCCATATCCACTGCATGCTTTGTACAAAATAGTACATTGCTTTTGAAAGATAAACAGAAAACTAATTATGAGTTAATGTTTGGCAGGAAACCTAATATAGATTTTCTTAAATCTTTTGGTTGTCCAGTTTTGATTTTAAATTAAAGTGACCAGCCAGGGAAATTTGATGCAAAATCTGATGATGGATTTTTTGTTGGATATTCATCGGTTTCAAAAGCCTTTAGAGTTATAACTCTAGGACGAATGTTATTCTTGAAACTTTTAATGTTAAATTTTTTGAAAACTCTTTTCCATCAGTTGCAAATGGTTCGGCTTGGTTGTTTGATTTAGATTCATTGTCAGACTCTTTTAATTCTAACTTGTTTGACTCTCCAGGTGAGAAAAAGAAACAAGAAGGAGATCTTGGATCTTTTAGTGATGATTCTGATTCTGATGATATGGATGATTCTAGCCCAGATTACCCATTCTTCTCATTTGTTAAAGATCCTGTATTTCATTCTGAATCTCATGATCAATCTCACTCTTCACAAGCACAAGAACATCCTTTTTCTAAAATTCCAATGTTTCACAACCTATTCCTAATGATGATCCTGAAATTGTACAACCTGAGTCCAGAACGTCATCGGTTTCTGATGATGTAGTTGTTACTGATAATTTGATTACTTTATCAACTCACCCACTCAAGTTCCTAATTTCAATCCACATACTTTGAACTTATTGCATCAGCTATCCGACTTGAACCAATCTAATCTGGATGTTTATGTTCAAGGAAATGAGATTACTACGTCTCATATTCATAAGAACCATCCTACGTCTCAGATTGTCGGTCCATTGAATGAGAGAACGACGAGAAGTCAATCAGAACAAGCAAACCTTGCTTATAATCGTGTTTTCTATCTCAAATTGTTCCTAAAAACATCACCGAAGCGTTAAAGGACAATAGTTGGATTGAGGCAATGCAAGAAGAGTTATTGCAATTCCGCAAACAGGAAGTGTGGAAGCTTGTGGATTTACCTGAAGGAGAAAATGCAGAGGCATAAAATGGTTGTTCAGAAAATCAGACGATCTGGGAATTGTTGTTCGCAACAAAGCAAGACTCGTTGCACAAGGTTACACCCAAGAAGAAGGAATAGATTATGATGAAGTATTTGCTCCAGTTGCAAGACTTGAAACAATTCGTGTCTTCCTAGCTTATGCATCATACATGAATTTCAAGGTGTATCAGATGGACTTTAAAGGTGCTTTCTTATATGGACCAATCACTGATGATGTGTATGTCTAGCAACCTCCAGGTTTCGAAGATTCAGAATACCCTCATCGTGTGTACAAGCTTAGTAAAGCATTGTATGGTCTCCATCAAGCCCTTAGAATTTGGTATGAAATGTTATCACAACATTTGATCCAGCATGGATATACGCAAGGGAAAATTGATCCTACTTTGTTTATAAAGAAGGATGCTGATGATCTCTTATGTGTTCAAGTGTATGTTGATGATATCATATTCGGTTCTACAAGTCCAAAATTGTGCAATAAATTTGAAGAAATCATGAAGTCTTGTTTCTAAATGAGTTCTATGGGAGAAATTAACTATTTCCTTG
Source organism: Flaveria sonorensis (assembly GCA_025506505.1). Lineage (NCBI taxonomy): Eukaryota > Viridiplantae > Streptophyta > Magnoliopsida > Asterales > Asteraceae > Flaveria > Flaveria sonorensis. Next base: position 39,186,155 of record CM046434.1, read on the forward strand.
GTCTTCAAGTGAAGTAGTCTGCAGATGGAATTTTTATTAATCAGGAGAAATTCATTGAAAAACTCTTGAAGAAATTTAAACTGCAAGATTATCAATCCATCAGAACTCCAGCCGACGTCAATACCAAGATTGAACCTAATCCGAAAGGAAAATCAGTTGACAAAACTCTATACATCTATGATTGGCTTTTTGATATATCTTACTGCATCTAGACCTGATATAATGTATGTTGTTTGTGTCTGTGCCAGGTATCAATCTGACTCGAAGTGATCTCACCTAATCGCTGTTAAACGAATATTCAGGGATCTAAAAGGAAAACCGGCTTTAGGGTTGTGGTATCCTTATGAAGGAAACTTCGAGTTATATGGATATACAGACAGTGATTATGGAGGATGTTGCCAAGATCGTAAATCTACGACGGGTGGTTGTTAATTTTTAGGTCCTAGATTAGTCTTGTGGCAATGTAAGAACAAACAAATGTCTCCGTTTTAACCGCAGAAGCTGAGTACATAGCTGCTTGATGTTCTCAAATCCTTTGGTTACAAAACCAACTGCTGGATTACGAGTTCAATTTTCTTAAAACTCCTATTTACATTGATAACATTGCTGCTATGTTTATACAGCTAATCCTGTCCAGCACTCAAAAACAAAGCATATCAAAATTTGATATCATTTTCTCAAAGATAACTCTGAAAAAGGTTTAATCATTTTGATTCAAATTACAACTGAAAAACAGTTGGCTGACCTATTTACAAAAGCCTTTTTACCAGGTCGTTTTGAGTATTTGGTTGAGTCAATTGGACTTATTAACCATATTTACAACTTGTTTTGAGTAATTGAGTTGTTTGGATCATAAAAATGAAAAGAACCCTCCCTTAGCTGAATAAGAAGATTTATAGAGAAAACTATCAAAGTTAACTACTTAATCGTATATATTGTGTGTGCATGTTTAATAGAAAAAGAAAAAGCAAATACAAAAATAGAAAATTAAAAAAATCAAAAGAGAAAATTATAAAACAAAAACCCACAAAAATAGAGTTTACTTGTTAGTTAATTATTTAGAACTGAATCTGTCTTTGCAATTTGTGAGAAATGATAGATACATTAGTTCTGATCAGTTGCATACTTCGCTCGCTACTAAAGTCTGACATGATCAAATATGATGTGTAGGTAAGCCCATGTAATTATACTGAAAAAGTAAATTCTTATGATCAAACTAAATCAATCATGCATTCGTGTTTGTCCATTTTAGTACCAATGAGTAGTGTTGACTTCTCAAATTGCTTGCTTGTAAAGTCACAAACTCACACCTGGTGGCGATATGAATAACCATGAGCTCTAATTATTTAAAGCATCTATTCACTTCTCTGTTATGAGTCATCATAGACCTAAAGTGATGAGATATTCTCTGTTGTAAGTCATGACAGACCTGGATATTCTCACTTGATGCAAAAGATGCCAATGTGCACAACCTAAACATGAGATCTGGTTATAAGTATATGTCAGGTTAATAAGTTGAGAAAAGTGCTTTCTTGCATATCTTGACGAGAGTTAAGCTCTCTAAGTCTAAGTGTGACTTACATAATGTCATATCTAATTGTACCTTAATCAATCTAAGAATTAAAAAAGTAAGTGTGCTGATTATCTTACCAAAGGCACTCATTTTTTGTCCTTAGATCTCGTGTCTCCTCTACTATGGGAACGCTGACCTGAAACATACTTGATCAGGATTTAATCACTGTCTATTACTATCCACCATTTTATTTTATTTTAATGTGCTGATTTTAACTGATATTATATGACTATAGGCATGTGATTCAATTATATATAGTATATTTTTCTTCTGCTTTAATTTTGATTTTTAGCATGATTTTCTATGTGCAGGCGTGTTGATAATGATTAGTTTGCTCTACTTGAAAAATAAAAGTGCCTTCGAAGTTTGTGAACTTAAAAGTTTAGGAGGAGTAAAAATATAAAAGAGAAAATCAATGAAAAGTGTCAAAATGTGAAAAAGAAATAAAAAAAAAAGTTAAGTGCTTTGGATGGAAAGGATGAAGCTGAAATTCAAGCATGTGCGTGTTTGATATGATAAAAATGAACCTGAAAAGAATTCAAAATAAGTGAAAAATATTCTTTCAAACAAAACAAGACTATTTGTGTTGTAACAGTTTTAAAATAAAGACTAAAATAACGGGAAAGTGTTTGAAAAATAAAAACTGATTCAAAGTTGTCTTTCAAAACGTGCTTTGTTGGTGTTTGAATTGAAAATTCATGTTTAAAAATTAAATATGAGTTTCAAATGATTCGTGTTGATTTTAAACAAAAACAATTTGATATTGTTAAAATTTGAAAGTAATTAATGTATATTTTGGGTGATAGTCAAAATTTGACTAAGTGTTGAGACAATGTGCATGAACAGTGCTAATGTGCATAAATAGTGTTCAGATGGATGTTGTGAAAATTCAAAGTGTCAGACTCATGGAAGGTTTCTCATGTGCCTGAATAGTGCTCAGAAGTCCAAATCAGGAGTATGATGAATTTTAGGAATTTGTACAAGTGTTAAGCGTTTTGTTCAAGTACATGCGCCTAAATAGTTGTCATGTTGCTGAAAATGGTTAAGTGTTGGGCGTATCAACTTATGCTCATGCGCCTGAATAGTTTCAGACTTTCCAATATGGTTAGAAGTTTGAAGGTGATGTTTACTCTAAGTGTTAGGCATTTCAACAAGTCTCATGTGCCTGAACAGTACCCAAGCGACTGAACAGTGCCCAAGCTTCTGAACAGTGCTCATGCGTCTGAAGATTTAGTGTGAAACTTATCCTCATGTGCCTTCGCAGTGCTCATGCGCCTAAGACTTTTTACACTTATATATATTCAACACTTGTAGTTTTCATTCACTCATTCACAAACTCAAACATTCTGATTCAATTATTCTCTCACCCGATACACTCATTCACTCAACATTCGAGTTTTACCTGTTAATCTTTGTGATATATAGGTATAGTCAATGAAGATGTTAATGATGGTGATGATTCAAATAATATGAATGAAGATCTTGATGAAGTAAATAAACAACAACAAATGGAATTTGTTTTTCATAATGTTGATGTGATTGAGCCTATAGCTCAAAAGAATGTGATTTTCAAGGAGTCTTCACTCGAGGTTATCAAAGTTGTTACTGATTCACCTATTCATGTGTTAGATGAAGGTGGAAATTCAACAAAATATGCTACAGTCCTTTCTGAGAACTTGAACGCTGAGCAGATCATAGAAGCTTTGAAAGAAGTTCAAGTCTGCGATCAAGAAGGCTTTGTGAGAGTTGGAACTCTACAAAGAGAAGCTCGTGTTCAAGATCAAAGATGAACCAGAAGAGTTCATGTTGGACTAAAGACAATGATAATCATAGGGGGAGCATTGTTAGATCTCTTAGAAGATTAACATTTGTCTTTTGCGTTTTGTCATAGTATTGGGACTTATTTTGTAAATATATGTTCCTTGTTTTTCTTTGATAGTATAAACAGGATAGTTTATGTATTGTGTAGATGGAGACAACGAAATAGTTAGAACAGACTGAACAACTGTAACTCACTCTTACACTTTGTATCCTAAGCATTTGCTATCAATGAAATCTATGAATTTTTGAAGTAATTGCTTGTGTTTGATTACTTAGTGTTTAAATTAATCATTGTATTACGATATCATCACAGATCGATCTGTTTGAACCTATCAAAATTGAATTGTGTGATTGTTGATATTTCTTTTATTGTTTTTTTTCCCATTTTTAGTTTTAGTTTAGTCATTTTACAAAGCTGCAATAAGGTTATAGTTTTTTGTGATGTTTATTAATGTGCAATAATGAGTTCACTCGATTAGTTTTTTCAATTTACAGTTTAGTAATATGGTTAAAGTTATGTTGTAGTGACTTTATGTGTAGTATTAAGTTTGGTTATTTCTTATAACAACCACAAGTAGACCTTTTTAGTTATTCAAATTATTTTTTTTTAACTTACTAAACTTGTACATCTCCTTCAATGTTTTTGAAATGCATGTTAATATGTTATTTAAAAGTTTATTGGATTGTGGAACTTCAAAGTACAAAACCTCATGTTTACTTTCATCTTTGTTCTAACATTTGATTCTTTCGTACTGTAATGTAATGCATTGTGTGTTAGTTTTTTTACTATTAATTTTTACTTATAATTTTGTTTTTCTTTTTTAATTTACACTACTATAACAAGGTGACAGTTATGTTGTAGTTGTTCAAATTATCACTTTTTTGTTTTAATGGAACTTTAAAGTACAACAACTCATGTTCACTTTCACCTTTGTTTTAACAATTGATTCTTTCTTATGGCAATATAATGTATTGTGGTCTTAGTTTTTATACTATTAGTTTTTACTTATAAATTTTTTGCCTTTTTCAATTTACACTACTGTAACAAGATGACAGTTATGTTGTAGTTTCTTATTTGCCTAGTTATGATGACAGTTATTTTGTATTTTAAAATGTAACCAGACATATTTTTTTCTCTTAATGTTTTAAATTATCCTTATTTCTAATGAAACTTCAAAGTACCGAAACTCATATTCACTTGCACTTTTCTTTTAATCATTGATTCTTTCATACTGTAATGTAATGTATTGTGGTTTTAGTTTGTTTACTATTAATATTTACTTATAATTTTGTTATCCTTTTTTGATTTGCACCTCTGAAACAAGGTTACGGTTATACTGTAGTTGTTCAAATTATTAATTTTATTGTTTTAATAAAACTTCAAGTACAGAAACTCATGTTCACTTTCATATTTGTTTTAACAATTGATTCTTTCGTACTGCAATGTAATTTATTGTGTTCTTAGTTTTTTAACTATTAATTTTTACTTATAAATTTGTTTGCCTTTTTCAATTTACATCACTGTAACAAGGTGACAGTTATGTTGTAGTTTGTTATTTATCTACTTATGTTGAGAGTTACTTTGCATTTTAAAATGTAACCAGAGATATTTTTTTTCCTAATAAAACATCAAAGTAAAAAAACTCATAATTACTTTCACCTTTGTTCTAACTATTGATTATTTCATATGTATGAAGAGGAACATTTGAGTCTACTTTATTAGACACCAAATGGTACCAAGTATCGGCCTCTAGATGTTATGGTTGAATTTAACACTGTTGTAGGTTCTGTTTTTACCACCTTGGATGAAGTTGTTAGTATGTACGAAATATATACAGACATGTCCGGTTTTTCTTGTTCATGTAGTTTTATGATAGCCTTATAAAGTTGTTTTTGGGAACATTTGTTCGTGATAGAATACCATGCTTTTGTAGACTCAGACGTCGTCGATGGTTCACTTTCTTTAGTTCTACGAATTTCACCAACTTCCCTTTCCTTTTCACACCTAAACCTTCTTTTACACTAGAGTCCTTCAATTTTTATGTATGTGTTTCATATCCGCAAATCTGACCCGTTTTCCTAAAATAGATCAGTTAGCTTTCAGCATCGATAAACACACAGACACAAACTACTGCAACACTGTAATACATTGTTACAGTAATTAAAATCTTACATTATCAATGTAAACTGATGCTACATTACTTAAAACTTTCAGTCAAATTTTATTGTTACTTTTCATAACTTCCTTGCCCCTTTCATCACATTTTGACTTTGGTACTGAAAAAAATTACACAACAATAATACAGTTAAAATTAATTATAATAGCCAAAGGTCAGATTCTTGCAAACCTTCATACCTTTTTTCAATATTAGATCTTTCCCCTGAACTCAATGGCATGATAAGCATTGGTGTTTTGCTTAGCCCACCTGATGGGACAAAATAATAGCATGTCAAGTGTACCGTCTACCAATTAGTTCTAATTTCAAACTTAAGTTAATCTTTACAGTAACAAAAACCAACAATAATATCATTCTTTAACCAATAACTTCACCTTTTCAAATACGAATAACACTCCTCTTTTTGAAGAGTTTATTTTAATGACTTAAACATCTGACTCTGTTTCAGAATCTGCAATGATAAAAATAATGAATGTCATAAGCTTTTCTTTGTTATCATCTCCGTCATAGTTGAATATAAAAAAACACATTATCATTACCGGAATCATTTGCTTTGTTATCAACATGGATTGGTGTTTCTTTTGTGTTCTTAAATCTACCAAAAGATTTCTTCCCAATTCTTTCACTTGACCTTACACTTTTTACACATGTACCAACCAAACCATTATTAGTTCAAATTACACTACCCAATTGTACATAATTAGAGGAAAAAAATAGAAACATACTTCCTTTTCGAAGAACACCCTAGATTTCATCCCGCGGGCTTAATCTGTAATAAATGGAGTTTTCACTTACAACCAAGCAACTACTAAATTATTGAAAATAATAATGAAATAAACAAAACCAACTACGTCTTGGGTTTTGATTCTAACCAAACACCTAACAAAAAGAATGAAAGGTTGTCGATTACAATAGAGTGTAAACACCTACATGGACGAGAATTAGATAAATATTACATAAAATCGAAACAAAAAATACCGAAAAGCATATTAAAACTTATTCTTACTTGTTAGTGGGAAAGATTTCATATGAATCATATTTCAAAATTTAAAAAAGATTATTTGAGGGGTTTGGAGACTGACATTTCTTCCGTATGGCCGCCACTGTAGCGTAAGATGGGAGACATTTTATAGTGACGATGTGATGGTAGGCATGCATTTATTAATTACATATAGAAAATGACGGATACGCCCTTACAACTACAAGGAAACCACCTGCAACCATTATATATATATATATATATATATATATATATATATATATATATATATATATATATATATATATATATATATATATATATATCGGAAATTTTAGACACACCGTAGGGATTTTGGAGAAACCCCGACCTATACGTGACGGTTTGGTCTAACCGTGATCGGTAGGTCAGGTGTAGAAACTAACCATCACGGTTGGGTCAAACCATGACGGTTAGGCTTCAGAGAATGTTCTGCATCTCGGATTGGGTTAATTATTAGGAGTGTTTCGATTTTGTTTTTTTTAGAGTTGGGTTTCGCCAAACCGTGATATATTGGGTATAATATTTAATTTTTTAATCATACTAGTATGTGTTTATTTTTATTTTATCACACGGTTGAACTTAATCGTGACATACGAGTTTGTGTTTTGTGTTTATTTTTATTTTATCATATTACGAGTATTTTTTCTGTTTGATCGTCATCGCGACGGTTTGTGTTTAATTTATTTTTATCAAATTACGAGTTTGTAAAAATCGATTATTATTATTAATGTGACGCTTGTGTTTTTTTGTGACGTTACGACTTTGTAAAAATCGGTTGTTATAGAAATTATCATAAACATTATATACAACTATATAACAAGTTGGTTCATACATATAGAATTAATATTATCAAAATTACAAACATTGTATATAATTACCATTACAAACAAACAAACGAACAAACACAACCAAACAAACACAATTAACATTATCAAAATATACAAGCCATCATAAATGCAACAAAAGCATGATAACTAAAACTGCATATATAAATACAACGAGGCTGTACATACAAAAAGAAACAAAATATATATCTAACCTGCCATTTAGCATCTCTGCTCTGACCTGACCCGCCCGCGCCAGAGGTGCTAGCACCGTCATGGCCTAACCGTCTGGGTGGCGGTGACAACAACAGCGTACCGGAGGCCGCATAGTCTGCGGCCATGTGCTGGATGACCCACTCCATCATACCCTCCATACGCGTGAGCCGATCCGCGATGTGCGTGACCCGGTCGTCCATGCTTGTGACCCTAGCTTGCGTGTCGTGAAGCATATCTACTATGTGAGCAGGCAACCGCATGACATGGTACATGCGCGGGTCCTGGTCGTCCGGCGGCTGAATGGGCTCATTCTCCCCGCCATCAACCGGCTGGTGAACCTGCTGAACCTGGACCTCGGCCCCTGCCAACTCGGGCTAGTCCACCAACGGCTCGGGCACCCATTCCACAAGCTCATGGAATCTCTGCACCAGGTGCCACGTGCCATCCCCAAACCTCCGGGCGATCCTCATCCTGGTAGCGGTGGCCTGGCCCGCCAGGCGCACAGGAGTTACAGGCAGTGGAAGCTGGGACATGGCATGCTCGTATCCCAGGCCCCGAGCGATCTGCGCCATGATGCTGCCGCCTACCAACGCCCCTCGCGCCTGCCTGTGATAGTAGCTGGCAAAGTAATCTGCTCCATGACCCATGTGAAGTTGTCCTGTCGTTCCCTCGATATAAATACGTGCGCAATACAAAATGACTTCAACGTCGACGTAACGCCAATAACCTGTACAAATGGAATGTTGTACATGTTGGTCTTGTACGTCGTGTCTATCAACATCACGTACGGGAATACGCGCCACATTTTGTACGAGGTAGGATGACAAAAGAAAACATCTTTGATAACCTTAGTTGCTGGATTCTTCCGTGTTTCATACACGAACTCTTTAGATTCTAGCAGGTTTTCAAGTTCCTGTATTGGTGTCACATCTTTTTTCCCATCAGCCCTAAACTTCGATGTCAGATTGTATATGTCCTGAACAACACAGGCGCTATCAGGAAACTGCTCCCTTACGGCTGAATGGATGTGTCATGGCCGCACGTGCTGCCTGTGTAACTTCTCGACAAGATCAATTCTTCGGTGGTCATCTTCCTAAGATGCGTATGGCCCTCCTCGTACGCAAAAGGATCGTGGTTGTGCGTCTCGTTTCTCACCTCCAACATCCAACTATCACTCTTTCCAACGTAGGAGTTTAAAGGGGCATCCTTTCTTTATGCTCCCAGTACGCCTGCTTGTGCCAGTGAATTTAGGTTCACCGCTACTATCATAAGAGTTCCACATCCTTTTTCTGTGACCGACCCACCATAATGACGCACCCATGCTCGCGTCCTCTCATTTTAGCCCACTTCTCCAAGTCCTCATGAGAATCAAAATGCTAAAAAAGTTATAAAGCCAGAAATAAAAAACAATATATAAAACAAATATGTAAATAATTTAAACAAACCCATTGAAAACTCTTCGTACTTTGTCGTCCTTTCTTATCCGATCCTCATCCCCATCATGCTCCGCGGTGTCCCTATGGTTTTCTTTGAGGTGAAACGAACCGTCACTCTCATCTGTGTCATTCCCATTAAAGTATCCGACACATGTGTAACTTCTGGTTCTGACTAGTACGGGAGATGTCCGTAATGTCCGTGATCCAGCACTGTTTATCAGTGGTACGGGGCATTTTCGTAATCCGACTCTATTTGTGAGTGGTACAAGTTCGGGGCATGTCCGTAATCCAGCTCTGTTTGTGAGTGGTACGGGTTCGTGGCATGTCCTTAACCTGTCGGTTCAAATAATGAGTTATACGCCTCTTCAGCAAATGTGTTTGATGGGTTGGTTTCCTCCACCCCCCACGAAGGGTGACTCCCGTATACGTAATATTCTTAAAAAGGTAATTGTTAGATATTTCATATAAACATTTATAATAAAATAGAAACTACTTCAACCTGGTTCGAATCTTCGATAGGTGGCTCCTCATTCAAATCTGGAAGCTTCGGCTTTTGGTAACGATCTCCCGAACCCAACGTTGTTTTCAATTATGTGTTTTTGTAACGATGAAGTTTTTTTTGTGATGGTTCATGATGGTTGGTTGCATGAAACCATGAAGTGCAAGTATATAGAAAAATCTGGACGAGACACCATCACGGTTTGGCCAAACCGTGACGGTTCGAAGTGGTAGGTACCTGGGTTTCATCGAACTTTCAGTCAACATCAAGTCTACCTCGTACCCTAACCGTGATGGTTTGTGTTGGTGCTATTGATCGAGATAACAGTGCAATTGATTGATAAACACAAACAAAACCCACTGATAACACAAATATCAATGATATTTATGAACAATATAGATCAAACACTATAAAATATAGATGAACAAGATGAACACCTCAAGAACATTTAATAAACCATTGTTTGATCTGAATTGATTGCAAATGATATTACAAATGTGAAAGTCCCTCAATCAATGGCTCATTCAAACTCTCTTAAACTAATTGTCACTAATCTATATATAGTAATAATATGCACTAATGACATATTAAGCCCCTATACTTAGACAAACTAGATAAAAGACATATAAAATATAAAAGAGACTAAAACATAAATAAATATATTTTGTTGATACAAAATATATTTATTAACAATAAACTCCTAGTCATTTATCTTCAACGTCTTGACTCGGTTCTTCGACTCGAACGCGTCTGCTTGACTTTTGCGTTGACGTTAATAGTGACGTTGACATTTGTTGACTTTGACTATGTTGATAATATAGACTATCATTTTCAAACCCAACAATACTCCCCCTTAGTCTATCATTATCAACACCTTGTTTCAGTTTTAGCTTCGATAAGTCAACTATGTAATGATCTTCAATCTCCCCCTAGATTGATGATCTGGTACTGAAGATCTTTCATCTAACAGGCTCCCCCTTAGTGTATGCTCCCCCTTTTCGTGTGCATCGTGAGAATGATCAGGAACAACATCTCCAACACTCTATTCTTGAGTGCTTTAGAAGATGTAGGAGGAGGAATCCTAACTCGATATCTTCTACAAACTTGAGGAACATGTTCTCTGGTCTGGTACTTTGCCCAGTTGATGATCGGCCATCAATTGCAGCAAGAATCTATAACACAATTACAAACACATTCCGCACATTTCTTGTTAGATCATTTCAAAAATACAAATAAAGCCGTGTTTATCTGAAAGTGCAATTTTCCGTGAAAATGATAACATTTTAATAGCATAATATGGAGGACTTGAAAAATGATTTGAAATGAATATTTTATTTTATTTTGTTTTATCATATTACACCAAGAACTAATTTGATCATGAGATCACATCATCAAGATATACGAAAGCACAAAGATGTATTTAAACATCGACAAGTTAGTGAGATCACACTGATACAGAGTCTGATCATGATTTTAAATTTTTGAAAGCCAAAACAGTTCAAAAATGATTGTTGTTATATTTGTCCAATTTAAACCCATGCCTTATCCTTTTCAACAAGAGATCTGCAACTGATTTTATCATGTTTTAGGTTCGATTGGAGAAGCTCAGGTGATTTGGTTCCCATAGACATCCGGCAAAGAACTTATCCCATTATTAGAGCTTATTGAGTAAAATGATTAACTCTGCTTGATTTTCTTTTATGTTTTCAACAATGATCTTAATTTAAGAATCATTGTGCCTTTATTTGGGAACAGATGATGAGAGCTCCAGGTCTATACTTACGTATAACAGAGGAGATGATCATCTAAGCGTGCTGATGAGAGCTTCAGGTCTATACTCACGTATAACAGAGAAGATCATCACTCCAGGTCAATGCTTCCGCATAGCAGAGGAGATAAGCACGAAATCTACATCAGAAGAGCTAACGAGAAGCTACATTCAGGACTTAAGGATGGAGATTTTGAAAATGTCAAAGCAGAGATTTTAAACTCTCAACCTATTTTTGATAGGACATGTAACTTTGTGCAGGCCGAGATGTCATGGAAATGATCCTTATCACCGAGTTCTAAAGCTTTAGTTAGGCTACAAAATCACTATTTACTTCGTTTTCAGGCTGAGCCTACCAAGCATATCATATAATGAAACTGTCTTTTTTAGATTTTAGAATATTAAGTGATACAGACATCGACATCAGTTACTATCATTTCTCACAAAGTACAAGTCATGCAAATAAGCATACCAAGAAGACATATTATCATTTCTCAGTCATCCCAAATCAAGTTCTATGTTCCCATAAAATTAATTTTTTATTCTCCCCCGAAATTTCTTTTTAACTGCCATGAAACAAAAAAAAGAAATTTCACTTTTTTTAAGTAAATAATAAACGAAATTGAAAAAAAGAATTTTACTAAAGAAAGTCTTCCAAATTATACTAGCAAAAACATGAGAAATGAAGTAACAAAAAAATGCAGTGATTGTGAATGGTAGATAAGAATCCAAAATGTGGATGAGATACCATAACCTGTTTGTTCCGCCTCAAATTTGAATTAGGAACAATCCCAGTCAGTAAACCGGATTACTGATAGGCCTCCTGAATTGTTCCTGCACTCATAAACAGATTAGTTAGAGAGGGGGACCCAGGCCATCGTGGTCCTGGGAGTTCCTTTTTCATCAGTGTATGTAACATGTTTAAGCGCACACTCTTTTGAAAAATTATTTATTTCTTTATCCTTTTCTTTTTGTTTTACTTTCCAAATTTGTTTCTGTTCAATTACTTTTGATTTGAAAGAATTGAATTTGTAAATCATTTTCTGTTTAAGACCCAAAGGAAGAGATTTTAATTTTGAAACATTGGTCTTTTTCATCTTTGAATCATGTGAAACCGGCTTCACATGAGAAGGTTTGGATAGATTGTTCTTTATCCAACCATTCAAAGATATGTGCTTTTTACCATTTGAACCCGAGAAGCAACCTGTGTTATCTTTAACTCCCGAAGCTTGCCTTTGAACCTGAGGGCACTTCTTTAGCACATGACCTTCTTTTCCACATCTAAAGCAAGCCTTGAAAGGCTTTCGGTTCTTTGTAGTTCCGTGGATAATAGGAGAGGGTGGAACATGCTTTGAGGTTGATGCAGCTTGTTGACAACCTTGAAGCTTCTTCTTTTGGATATCAGGAAATTGAATCTTTTGAGGCTTTGTCAATGTGGATTTCGAATTGGGCTGTGATTTGATTTGTGATGTTCAGGAGCTAAGATCTGAACATACTTCTGAGTACACTTTTGTATGACTGGTAATCTGGTAGACTTGGAGGCAGATTTGTGACGAGCTTGATGGATAGCAGATGAAGATGGTGAGAGCTTCTGCTTAGCTTTAGAACAACTGCTGATTTGCTTAGCAGTTGGAGATGAGATCCGTATAGGTCTTGATTCAACTATTGGAAGCTTTTGACACTTGACAACTTCAGGTGACTTGATGATCTCAGGTTTATCATCAGAACTTGTCTAGTCCTGTATATACAAGTTAGCTTCCAATGGATCTTGATTGATGACTCTTGTTGTGTCGGTTTCTGTTGTTGAGTTCGATGATTCCACAGTTGTTCCTTCTTTGACAAACTTGACAGGAACAAACGAAGGGATGTTGCCTGTCTTGAATTTGTTAAAGAAGTTACTGGAAACAACTGATACTGGTTTTGAAGCATCAGAGGTGGAATTATCATTTTGCAGATCAGATCCTTGCTTGATGAGTCCCAAACCTGCAGGAAAATCGTATTCATCTCGAACCTCTTTGTGATTAACGCTGTTTAAACCTGCATGTAAACTATTAGTATCTGCAGCTTCAATTAAATCATTAGATGGATGAGGTTGAGGCATATGAGAATAACAATAAGTGCTAGGTGGAGGATAAACATGAGTGGTTTCTTTGCTTCCCAAACCAGTCTTAATTCTAGCCCCCCTTTGATTCATGCAAGGCTCCTCAAGTTTCATCCCAGAAATTGTCCATTTTTCAAGTTTGGTTTTTAATTTACTTGTTTCAAATTTAGCAAGTGCTACACGTTCAGTTAAAGCATTTATTTCAACGTTTCTTTCCAAAAGATTTCTTTTTAAATGCTCATTTTCTTTTAATGCTTCATTTAACTTAACAAAATATTTAGCCTTATTTGTTTTAAGTTCCTTATTAATTTGTTTCAATTCCTTTTCATTATCCAATAACAATCTGTTTGCCTTATAAACTCCAAATAAACGAATTTTGCAGGGAGGAGAACACATGTCTTGAACAACCTCGTAAGGAAGACCCATTACTATCTTTTCAGCAGCTAGGGCTTTTTCACATTGACAGACAGGAGTGTTCTTTTTGTACTCTTCCTCCTTAGCAGCTCTCTTCTTAGCTTCCTCAGCTTCATCTCCCTCTGGATTTCCTTCATTCTGAACCTCCTGCTTCACTTTATCTGTTTCACTATCTTGTAGCTTCTGAATTTTACACCAGCTTGCACAGGCATCAACATCACCAACACTATCACCTTGAGTGTCACACCTGAATTCTTTGAAAGGATCAAAATCCTCAATAGAATCCTCATCACTGTTTACCACCTCAGCCATCAATGTGTGGTTGACTTCTTCTTTAGTTTCTTTGATCTCAACACTTGAAGATGCACCACTATACATGAATTGGTTGTACTCTCTTCTTTTCAAATCCAAGTCAAATGACTTCAACTTGTTGATAACTTCCATGAGTTTGTAGTCAGCAAAATTTCTTTCTTGTTTTAACAACCTAACTTGTGGACTCCACTGTGGAGGAAGGGAGTCCAAAAGTTTTGAGACTTGTTCATGGTTTCCCAACTGGTCATCATATTTCTTAAGGTTGTTTGCCACCATCAAAAATCGATCAACAACATCAGATATCTTTTCATCTTTCATGGCTGCAAAAGAATCAAACCTACTTTGTGCCTTTATGGCGTTGTCTGATTCGAAATTGTCAGAAAACGACATTTTCATGTAAAATATTAAAATTCACTTTAACACCCAAAACTAAAAGTATTTTTCAAAAAATTGTTGAATAATATTCTCCCCCAGGAAAAAATACTTCTAATGTCAATAAATGGTTTCTAGTCATTTATCTTCAACGTCTTGACTCGGTTTTTTTTTTTTTTAAGAATGATCAGAGGCTATGACAGGATCAGTGATCTAAGTTTGATCAATTAGAGTTGAATTGCAGCGGAATTAGAACAAGAATTAGACAAATATAGCAAGAACACAATAGATATTCAATGGAACAGTACACGGTTATAGAGAAAGAGGGTTTTCTGCAAAAGAGATAATATCATTCATGCACAAATGCTTCGGTATATCAGCCGCTAAGCTTCGCAGGTTACAATTAGGTCAACATTCCTTATATAAAGGAATGTGACGTCTGCTGATGTCACTTGATAGTGACATTTAACAGAATTATTACAAACAACTGAAAGTAAGCAAACTACTGAGAATGTTCACAACAACTGAGAACATCTCAGAGTATGCTAAGTACAAGATGAAACTAAAACTACTGAAACTACAAGTACTGATTACAAGAAACATAAAACTACTGATTACGAAAGAACTGAAAGGAAAATATAACTACTAAAAGGAAACCATCACAACTACTAAAGAGGTCTTCTTCAGCTGTTGTGACAACATCTGAAACTTGGTCTTCAGTCTTTGTCTTCAGCTTTTGTCTTCAGACTTTGTCTTCAGCTCTTTCACTTCAGACTTTGTCTTCAGACCTTGTTATCAGTTGATGTCTTCAGCTGTTGCAGACTACTTCAGTTGTTGTAATGTCTGTGGGACTTAAAGGTTTTTCTGATCAGGCTCATTGGTTCTTTTGGTCCAACAAACTCCCCCTGAACCAATGCAGCCAAAACCTTTAAGCTTATTGAGGTCCCACTTATTCTTGGCAGAAATACTCTCTTGATCAGCTTCAGAGATATCAGATAAGCACAGGCCAGGGAACAGGTTTCAGTAGATGTGAATGTCAAAGGATGGAAGGGAACTCTGTCTTGGGGAACTGGACACAGAGCTGTTATCCCAACCATGAAACCTACTTCCCATTGATGAGTCTATAAGACTCTCTGACGTAGGCCTCAAGGAGAACAACTTGTTCCTCCTTAGTGAGTTCTTCTGCTTCTCCTTCGAAGAAGAACTCTGGGCCATAGTACTCTGATAGGTACTTTACTGTCTTTCCATTTTTCAACTCAACAGTTGTTATCTCTCTGTAAGCAAATTCATCTGGGTGAGTCCCTTCTAATAACAACTGGAGTTCATTTTTCTTGATCTCTTCAAGCCTCTTGTATAACAACCCCTTCTTGACCATTTTGTTCTCCATTAGAGTTTGAGGGGTCATCTTTGACTTGTAGGCTCTCTTGAAGTCTTCAAGTATCTCCCAGGGTGAGACTACAATGGCCAACATAATAACAGCATCTATGGTCTTTCTCACTTGGCCATTGTATCTACTTGGTATGGATTTCTTATGAATTCTAGAACTAACCCTGGGGTCTGGCCAAATCCTTACTCTCTCCTTTTGATATTGAAAGGTATGCCTGAGAGCATACAGCCTTTGAGCGTGTTTCTTCATGGCTTGTATAGATGATGACTGAGGAAACTCTTTGTCAACCATCTTCAAAAGTTGCTCATCGTGCTGTTTCTGCTGTTCTTCTTCTTCAATCTTAACTTTCACCATTTGCCTCTGAAAGTCTGGTGTGATCATTTGTTGACTTCTGGGCTCAGGTATTTTTAGAACAGCAGAGATTGGCAGACTGTCTTCTTCATCATCTTCTTCTTCTTCTTCCATCCTCAACACCCTTCTCCTCCTTCTGGGTGCATCATTGGATGTGGTTTGAGGTGGTTTTTGGGGTAAGGGAGTTGGTTTTGAGGGTTGAGTTGGTTTAAGTTTAGGTTTAGGGATTGGTTTGGAGAGTTGTGGGGTTGGTTGTTTTTGAGTGGGAGTTTGGGAAGGCTGATCTAGCATTTTTGTGGTAAGTTTGGCTTTGGAAAGCTTGGCCATATCAGTTCTCTTCCCAGCACCTGCTTCATCTAAGGCTTCGATAATCAACCCCTTATTGAATGCTTCAGAAGCACAGATTCTGGTGGTTATTGCCAGAATACTGTCTCTGGTCCATGATTTAATCTCAATTAATGATCTTCCCAAGTATTTTGCAATAAACCTGATCATTATCTCCAACCTCTCCCTTTCCATCACACTGTAACTGGCCCATCTCTCTTGTATCTCTTTAATCTCCAGCCTTCTGATCTCAGTGTCTAATGTAGCTGTATCAAAGCCTTGTCTGAAGAGTTGGTCTATTATTCTGTCCATTGATCTGCTGTGAGCTTCATCAGCTTCTTTAACCAGATCTTCCAATGATTTCTCTTCATCAGGCTTTTGAGTTTCAGCACTTTTCTTTCTCTTGTATGTGATCAGCTGTTTTTCCTTTTCTAACTCCTTTTCTTTCTCTTGTTGTTTCTCATCTTCCACTCTCTTTCTCTTTCTTTCTTTCACTGCCTTAGACTCCCCCTTTTTGGGTGCATTGGGTTCAGGGGTTTGAATGGCAGAAAGCTTCTTTTGCACAGCATCATCAACAAGTGTTTGTAGATTTGAGGAGATCCTCTCATCAATGGCTTTATGCACAATCTCATTGATGATGGGAGTGATGAGAGGTAAGGAATGTTGAAAGGTAGCAACCATCTGCTCAGAGGGGTTCTGTCCCTGAGAGGTGGTGCCAAAAGCAGTGGCTGGTGGCTCAGTTGAGTGTAGTGGCTGAGTGTTTGGTGAACCTTCAGATGAAGGTGCCATCTGTGGGTTTATTGGGGCAGATGGACTTTGATCCTGAGACATTTTGGCAAGCAGTTCTTTGAGTCTGCTCACCTCAGCCTCAAGGATTGTGTTATGGGCTAAGACATCGAAGAAAAAGCCCAGGTCATCATCAGTCTTTGCTGAATCACCTGACCTCCTGATTGAATCAGGATGTACATGCCCTGAGTGTAGATCAGTTGTAGCATGTGCCCCTTGTTCTTGGTTCTGGGGACTTCCTGCCTCAGGACTGAGTCCTTCATCGGCAGTTGCCTCTGGTGAGGTCTTAGAGATGTTACCAACTGCATCCTGTTCATTTGCTGAATCAGTAGAAGTGGCAGCCTCACCAGATGTTCTAACCTCCTCCTCTACACGGGGAGATTGAACATTATAACCCCTGTGCTGTGGGTTATCAGCAGCATTTTGGTCCTCTTCCTCAGCTGTTGAGGTTCTCCCCATTGTAATTGGTTTCTGGGGAGGAGGAGAGGAATGCAGCTGACTCAGCACTTGTGCAACTATAATGGTTGGGCTTTGAGGGGCGGTTGCATTTGGAGATAGGTTTGAAGCAGATTGCACCCGGGGTGACTGGTGCTCTTCAATGGTAACCTTCTCAATTGAGATAGGTTCCAGCATTGTGGTATCCCCAATTATGGTTGCATCAGGATCCTGTTGAGAGGATGCCTGAGCGGCTAGGGCTGGTGGAGTCTTTGACACTACTGGGGGGTTAGAACCAGTAAGTGTTTCCTGTATTGGTGGTACAGGGGCATCCTCAGGGGACTCATCTCCCTGAGTAGCCTTTTTGGGCTTTTTGGTGTTGGGTTTGGTGGGGACTTTGGATCTGGAAGTGGAGGCTGTGGGTTCCCGCTGCTTGGGTTTTAGCAGCCGGGCAGCCCCTTTCAGTGTAGGGTCAGAGTTGTGCCTGGAGTATACTTCAGGCAATACAGCCGGAGCAGGGACTCCAAGGCCAACAAGGCCGTCTGATTTTAGCTGATTTAAAATTATGGCCATGAGAAACCTGGGATATAATATCCATCTGTTTGCCACAGGTTTCAAAGCCAGATCCTTTAGTTCCATGAAAACTATCTCAGAAAAATTTAGATTTTGTCGTTCAAAGATAGAGTATAATACCTGTTGCCATCGGGAGGACATCTGATCCCATGAGGAGGTTTTTGATGCAAGGCAGACATTCACCATGTGGAATATAAGACGTTCAGCATCATGGAAGTGCTTCTTCAGAATGGTGGTAGCACTTAAGTCTCCTTCATACCCGTTATTGATGAAAGACATATCAGTTGTGCCTTTCGGGTATTCTGTGACACAGGTGGCATCATGTAGATTTAGGGTTTGTCGAATGATGTCTGGAGTGATGACCACCTGTTTCTGGTTAACCAACGACTGGAGAGTGATTTGGCTATCATTCTCACCAGTTTGCACAGAGACGTTGGTCCAGAATTGGCTTAGGGAATCGGGGTATATGGTAGGATTCAGAAGAAAAGCGGTTCGGTACTGGGAATCTACCATAAGATCGATGGCATTATCAAATTTGTTCCAAAAGGCCGATTTCGAGAGGTAGGCAACACAGTTGTGTCTGGGTTTGAGTTTCATGGTCGCCATTGTTGAGAGAGTGAAGGACATAAAACGGCTAATGAAACGTTTGAAAGTAGGTTTAGGTATTTATAGGGTAAGAAAAGGCTGATATAAAACGACTGAAAGTGTTGGTGCTGTCATCAGTTGTTTGAAAACAACTGAAGACCTGGTATTAACTTTCAGAAGTTGTAACAACTGAAGACTTGGTATTAGTCATCAGTAGTTGTGAAACTACTGAAGACATGGTTTTGGCTTCAGGTGTTGTAAACAACTGAAGATTTGGTGTTAGTCATCAGTAGTTGTAAAACTACTGAAGACATGGTTTTGGCTTCAGTTGTATGAAGTGAAACAGCAGTTGTAGAAACAACTGAAGAGAAAAGTTTCTCATCAGCTGTTGTCGTCAATTCTTAGCTCATCAGCTGTTTCATTCTGACCTCAACACTTATCAGACTTTTTGTCTGATTTTCAGACGTTTCATTGGTCATCAGTACTTATCTGTTATACTGACATCAGTAGTTGTAACTACATCAGTAGTTGTAACCACATCAGTTCTTTTCAACAGATAGAGTACTTCAGTACTTTTAAGTAATTTAGTCTTCAGTAGTTATGAAAACTACTGAGGATAAAAGAACTTATCAGTACTTATTTGTGACAATAGTATACGAATGCTCATCAGTACTTGTTGACTGAGATCATCAGTAGTTGTCACTTATTCTAGCTGCAGCATACCAAGCCTTAACACTAGGTTTTGGAAAGTTGAACTGTCCAAAGGCTTAGTAAATATGTCTGCAAGCTCATCAGCACTAGGAACAAACTTTGGATCAATCAGACCTTTTTCAAAACAATCCCTAATAAAATGGTGTCTGATCTCAATATGTTTGGTCCTAGAGTGCTGGACTGGATTCTTGACAATACAAAGAGCTGAAGCACTATCCATTAGTAATGGAGTCTTAGTCTCTGTAATGCCATAATCCAATAATTGATTCTGAAGCCAGAGTACCTGAGATGTACAACTTGCAGCAGCAATGTACTCGGCTTCAGCAGTGGATGTAGCAACAGATGTTTGTTTCTTACTCTGCCAAGAAACCAAACAGTTGCCTAGGAATTGACATCCACCAGAAGTTGATTTTCTAGTTAATTTACACCCTGCATAGTCACTATCAGAAAAAGCAACTAATTTGCAAGAGTGCCCAGTGGAATACCAAAGACCTAGAGATTGAGTACCTTGCAGATATCTAAAGATCCTCTTGACTGCAATCAAATGAGACTCTTTAGGAGCAGCCTGAAATCTAGCACAAACACAAGTTGCAAACATAATATCTGGTCTAGAAGCTGTTAAGTACATCAAGGACCCAATCATACATCTGTAAAGTGTTTCATCAACAGCTTTACCTTTCTGATCTGCATCCAGTTGTGTGGTGCTGCACATGGGAGTAGAACAGGGCTTACAGTTTTGTAAATCAAACTTTTCCAAAAGACTCTTTGTGTATTTTGACTGATGAATGAAAGTTCCATCAGCCTTTTGTTTGATTTGCAAACCTAGAAAGAACTGTAATTCTCCCATGGCACTCATTTCGAATTTTTGTTGCATCAACTTTGTAAATGCATCACACAACTGTGGATCAGAGGATGCAAAAATAATATCATCAACATAAATTTGAACAAGGAGCTTATGCTGACCCACTTTCTTAATGAACAAAGTTTTATCTATGGAGCCTCTAGTGAAATTATTCTGAAGAAGAAAATTTGACAGTGTTTCATACCAGGCTCTAGGAGCTTGTTTCAACCCATAAAGAGCCTTATCAAGTTTATACACCCAATCAGGATGTTTATTATCCTCAAAACCTGGTGGTTGACACACATAAACCTCTTCTTTTATTTTACCATATAAAAATGCACTTTTGACATCCATTTGAAAAACTTTAAGATTGTGGAATGCAGCATAGGCTAAGAACAATCTAATTGCCTCCAGTCTGGCTACAGGGGCAAAGGTTTCATCATAATCAATACCTTCTTCTTGTGAAAACCCCTGGACAACCAGTCTGGCCTTGTTCTTGACAATTTGCCCATTTTCATCTGTTTTATTCCTAAACACCCATTTAGTGCCTATTGCACACTTACCTGGGGGTAGAGGAACCAGTTCCCACACTTGCTGCTTTTTGAACTGAAGAAGCTCAAGCTGCATGGCATCAACCCATCCATTGTCTCTTAATGCAATATGATAGTTCTTTGGCTCTTGCTGACTGATGACTGATGAAGAGAGCATAGAAGCAGAAGTTGGACATTGACTTCTAGTTGAGACACCAGCATTGATATCACCAATGATTTGAGACATTGGGTGATTCTTCAGCTCTTGGTACACTATGAGATCTGTGCAAGTGTTTGTAGCACGCTCAGCAGCAACAGATGTTGATCCAGATTCTTGAAACCAAGTATTAGATGGCAAGTCAAATGAAGTAGAGGATTCAGAAATCTCATCAGCATTTGTTGTGGATGGTGCTACTGAAGCTACAGGAACATCAAGTTTAGTAGACTCAGGCAGTTGATCACTAAACTTGAATAGGTGAGTACTGGGATCATCATCAACATCAGTACCACCAGATGGATGACTAGCTGCAGAAGGTGATGAATTCACATGATCTGCAACAGCTGGAGGCTGATAAGGAACATATTGCAGTATGTCCAGATCAAACAACTCCACAGGGTTTTGTGGGATTTTGTCCTTAGGAGATTCATTGAACTTCACATGCAAGGTTTCTTCAACCATCTTTGTTCTGCAGTTGAACACTCTGTAAGCCTTGCAAGTGGATGAATACCCAACAAAATACCCTGCATCCACCTTAGAATCAAACTTTTGGAGTTGATCCTTTGTGTTGAGAATGTAACAAGGACACCCAAATGCTCTGAAGAATGAAATTAGAGGAGCCAAATGATGTAGAACTTCATAAGGAGTCTTCATCAACCTCTGATTCACTAAAGCTCTATTTTGCACATAGCATGCTGTGTTGACAGCTTCAGCCCAAAAGGTCAGTGGCAAACCAGAGTCAGCCAACATGGACCTTGCAGCTTCAATTAGGGTCCTGTTCTTTCTCTCCACTACTCCATTTTGTTCTGGAGTCCTTGGGATGCTATACTGCCTCTTGATTCCTTTTGAAAGGTAGAAATCATCAAGTGTATGGTTTCTAAATTCAGTTCCATTATCACTTCTTATACACTTGACTGATAGGGAATACTGCTTCTCAACATACAACACAAAGTTAATAATTGTCTGAGCAGCCTCATCCTTTGAATGCAAGAAGAAGGTCCATACAAATCTGGAGTAATCATCCACAATTACCAGACAGTATTTCTTCTTTGCCATGCTCATTACTCTCACAGGACCAAAGAGATCCATGTGCAGTAATTGCAAGCAGGCAGTGGACTTTGGTTCTTCTATAGGAGGGAATGAAACTTTGTGTTGTTTTCCTTTTAAACAAGCAGTGCAGGTTTCATCACAGTGGAACTCCTTTATTGGTAGACCTCTCACTAAACTATTGTGGATCAGCTGATTCATGTTTTTGAGATTAACATGACCCAGCCTTCTATGCCACAGTTTAGATTCCTGAGGAGAGGCCTTGGAGAACAGGCAAGGATGACCTTTTAAATCAATCTTCTTTGACAAATCCAAGGCATATACTCTTCCTATCCTGTTGGCCTTCAGGAGAGTATGTTCATCCAATACCTTGTCAATCAGCCTCAGAACTTTGGAAGACAGAATCCGGCAGTTCTGGCTTGTGAAAAGTGCAACATGCCCTTTATCACACATCTGACTGACACTCAGTAGATTATACTTGAGATTCTCCACATGGTTAACATCATCAAATCTGATTTCTCCATTTGACACAAATCCTTTCCCGATGATGTAACCCTTAGCATCATTTCCAAATGAGACAAATCCCTTCTTTCCTTGAGAGTAGTCATTAAGAAGAGAACTGCTCCCAGTCATATGCATAGATCCTCCACTGTCTACATACCAGATGCTTCTTTGGCATGCTGAAGAACCCTGCATTTATCATAAGAAACTAGTTAGCTTTAGAGACCCAAACCTTTTTGGTTTTGGGTCTGTTTTCATCAACAGATTTAACCATAACTTGTTTCTCATGATTAACAGCTGATGAAGGTGGAGATGGTGCTGAAATGGATTTCTTAGATTTGGGCTTGGATTTCCTTTTCAGTGGTTTGATCACAGGTGCATCTAGTTGGTTAACTCTCCCCAACAAATGCTGAACCATCATAACAAGTTGTGTCTGATTTGTTGCTAAAGCCTTCAGCTCATTTGACACATCAGTACTTGTTTTTGATGAGTTCCTGTGACCCACCATTTCCTCCTTCTTGAAATTCACAGACTTAGTCTGATGTTTATCATGAGGAACACTATCAGCTGTTTTCTGATAAACCCCATCCTTCTTTTTGGATTTTGGTGAGGCCTTGGGTTTATCAGTTTGAGATGACTGTGGTACAAACTTGGTCTCAAACTCATTTTTCATTTTATTAATCTCTTCTTTAATGAGCTTATCTCTGTTGAGTTTGGAACCCTTTTTGTACCAGCATTCATCAGATAGATGATTGAATTTACCACATATTTCACATGGCTTATTCTTCATCTTGGATTGATCAACTGCTGAAGTGGAAACTACTGAAGGTGTGATCTTCAGTACTTTCCTCCTTTCAGTACTTGTGTTAAGTACTGAAGGATCGGTAACAACTGAAGACTTGTTCTTCAGCTGTTCTCTATCCGTCCTGAAAGACCGTATGATAGATTCCTCAGCAGTTGTTAATCCTTTTATTTCAGCAGATTTGAAATGCTTTTCAGATGTTGTGACTTGCCCTTCAGTACTTGGAGTACTTTGAGGGACAACATCTGAATTGCTCAGCTTCATGTGTTTATCAGCATTTAAACCATCAGGCAATTGATTTGCTGAGATCTTAACACTGACTTCATCCTCTAATTTTGTATTATCATTTGAGGATGAATCACATGATGATGTGGTTTGGAAATTACTTTCACCTTCAGATTTTACTATTGATTTTGAAGTAAAATCAGTAGGTGGTGCAGTATGATTGTAACCTATTCCAAACTTCACATTTGAAGCTGTTTGCTTGCTGAGAAGCATTTCAAATCCCTTGCAGGATGTTACCCAGCGGTCACACTCAACTTGGGTAGCTGCAAGTGTCTCTTTGAGACTTCTGTGGTTCTCAAGTATGACCTCTACCTTAGCCTTTTCATCATTAAGTTGGCATTTAAGCTTGTAAATCTCATCATCTTTGTCATTAAGAGCAGACTCATACTCAGCTTTTCTTTTGGAAATAGTTTTCTCAAGCTCAAGATTTTGATTGATTAAAGCTACATTTGCCTCTCTAATAGAGACAAAGGCAGCTATGCATGATTCAGAACATAACTTGGCTTTAGCCTCAGAAGATACCTGGGTTACCTGTGAAGATGATGCATTGGAGCAGGAACCCTCAGTAGACTCCAGGGCCATGAGAGCAAGATTCCCAAAAGGATGTTCACCACCATGTTGACCAGCACCAGCAAATAATTGCTCATTGAAACCAGAAAGATCATCTGGTAAGCTGCTCCAGTCAACAACTCCTGGTGTGAAGAAGCTGTGATGAGGTTGAGATTGTGATGGAGATGGTTGAGGCTCAGGTAGGGCTTGAGGTTGTTGTGCTATAGGAACTTGAACTGGATTTGGCTGTGGCATGTAATAGCAGGGATATGGATATGGCATTGGACCCTGAGGGACAAAATATGCAGGAGATTGAGGTTGTGAGTGATGACCAGAACTAGCAGGATGTTGCCCTTTGTTTTGTGAACTATTGCTTGGAAAGGTCACAAAGGGTGCAGAGGAGTTAGATCCAGTTGATCTACACTCTCTTGCAAAGTGCCCAAGCCTGTGGCATTTGTGACACCTCAACTTACTCTTGTCAAAACCAACTTTGGTTTTGCCAGAGAGTCCTGGAAATTTCCTACCAGTTCTCTTGTAGAACTTTTGAGATCTGATATTGATCAAGGCCATTTGGCTCAAAATATCCATCTCTTCTAAATCATCATCAGCAATACCCTTCAAATCATCCATGATAAAGCATAAATTATCACTATTACACCCAGAATGACTGTCAACACCAACAAATGCATGATCAGAACTGTTTGAAGAGAAATCTATATGCTCATCATAATGGCTTTCTGATCCAGCATATTCTGACTCATGACCGACCAAGGCAGTGTTCCCTGGTACAAAGTCATCAGTGAGCTTTCCTGATGATGCCAGATTCCTTTTCTGCTCTATCTCTCTTTCAAATGTAAGCAGTTTCCCATGGAGTTGGGTGAGAGATAGGCTATCCAGATTTGCACTGGAGCGTAGGACAATGGTGTATGTGTCCCATCTCTCAGGCAGTGATCTGAGGAATCTGTTGTTCATCTGGCTGTTAGTATACTCATGCTTGACCATTTTCAGCTCAGAGATCAAGCAGGAGAAACGCTCAAACTGTTGAGTCAGTGTCTCACCCTTCCTATGAGAGAATGTCTCATATTGTTGGGCGAGGATTTCTCTGTTGTTTGCTAAGACCTCATCAGTTCCTCCGAATTGTTCCTTCAAAGCATTCCAGAGGTCATGAGCAGTTTCATGATGCATAAGCCCAGAATAGATTTCATTAGGCAGTGCCATGGCCAGAATTCCATGGGCTTTAGCATCAATCTCAAACAGTTTACGATCTTCATCTGAGTATTGCTCCTTCTTCTTCGGAACCATTTGGTTGGTCTCCGGATTGTTCACCATAGGCTTGTGTGGACCGTGAACCACAGATGTCCAACAACCTGAACTGTTAACAGACAGGTGATGGAGCATTCTTCGTTGCCATATGTTATACTCACTCCTAACCAGCATCGGAGGCTTGGTTGAGGAGCCAGTATTGTGAGGGTCATTAGATGGAGTAGTCATTCTCAGATTCAAACCAATTCAATCAAGTTTCAACAGATTTAGCACAAAAACACAACAAACTCAATATGAACCAAGAAGAAACTCAAATTGAATAACCAGAAGCAGCAGAAGATCAATCTCTATAACCAATTCTTGCAAATATGCTAATTCGATCAAACTTTAGATATCAAAATAGCAGTTTCAATGATCAATTGTTAAACCGATCAATGATTACCTGCTCTGATACCATTTGACAGGATCAGTGATCTAAGTTTGATCAATTAGAGTTGAATTGCAGCGGAATTAGAACAAGAATTAGACAAATATAGCAAGAACACAATAGATATTCAATGGAACAGTACACGGTTATAGAGAAAGAGGGTTTTCTGCAAAAGGGATAATATCATTCATGCACAAATGCTTCGGTATATCAGCCGCTAAGCTTCGCAGGTTACAATTAGGTCAACATTCCTTATATAAAGGAATGTGACGTCTGCTGATGTCACTTGATAGTGACATTTAACAGAATTATTACAAACAACTGAAAGTAAGCAAACTACTGAGAATGTTCACAACAACTGAGAACATCTCAGAGTATGCTAAGTACAAGATGAAACTAAAACTACTGAAACTACAAGTACTGATTACAAGAAACATAAAACTACGATTACAAAAGAACTGAAAGGAAAATTAACTACTGAAAGGAAACCATCACAACTACTGAAGAGGTCTTCTTCAGCTGTTGTGACAACATCTGAAACTTGGTCTTCAGTCTTTGTCTTCAGCTTTTGTCTTCAGACTTTGTCTTCAGCTCTTTCACTTCAGACTTTGTCTTCAGACCTTGTTATCAGTTGATGTCTTCAGCTGTTGCAGACTACTTCAGTTGTTGTAATGTCTGTGGGACTTAAAGGTTTTTCTGATCAGGCTCATTGGTTCTTTTGGTCCAACAGGCTAATTTCGCTGAAATTTCACTAAATCCGCTGACAAATTCGCTGAATTTTTAGTAATTTCGCTGGTAGATTTGCTCTAGAATCGCTGACAAACAAGCAGTAGTTTCGCCCGAATCAATGATCAGAAACTCTAGTTTCGGCGATAGTTTCGCTGAGACACGTAGTTTCGCTGGTATCTTCGGCAGCAGTTTCGCCCAGCAATGGCACACCAATGCTACTTTCGATGGATAGTTTCACCCGAAACTAGTTGAACTTTCGTTCAGAGAACAATTTGACAGCAATTTCGCTGGGATTGGCACACAAACACCATGAACTTTCGTTCAACGCATGTACTTTCGCTGGGATTAAGAAACCAGATCCAAAAACCAAGAACTGTGTAATTTCGCTGAATAAACCCTAGTTTCGCCCGGTGAAACTGTGTAGTTTTGCTAAATGATGCTATAGTTTCGCTGGACGATCTGTAAATTCGCCCGACGAGTCTGAAAAACTTTTTTAACACGAAGTCAACTGAAATTCATCCAAATCTCAGTGAATTTGAAATCTGATGATTTCTAAAGCTTTCCACACCAAAATCGAGCAATCCTCAATCAATTTCCATGTCCAAAACACACAAATCAGATCGAAAATGAATGAAACGGTGACTTGAACTCAAAAATACCCAAAAACTCAATCAATCAAGAGCACAAAGGCTCTGATACCAAATTGTTGATCCTGTTGATTGAGATAGCAGTGCAATTGATTGATAAACACAAACAAAACCCACTGACAACACAAATATCAATGATATTTATGAACAATATAGATCAAACACTATAAAATATAGATGAACAAGATGAACACCTCAAGAACATTCAATAAACCCTTGTTTGATCTGAATTGATTGCAAATGATATTACAAATGTGAAAGTCCCTCAATCAATGGCTCATTCAAGCTCTCTTACACTAATTGTCACTAATCTATATATAGTGATAATATGCACTAATGACATATTAAGCCCCTATACTTAGACAAACTAGATAAAAGACATATAAAATATAAAAGAGACTAAAACATAAATAAATATATTTTGTTGACACAAAATATATTTATTAACAATAAACTCCTAGTCATTTATCTTCAACGTCTTGACTCGGTTCTTCGACTCGAACGCGTCTGCTTGACTTTTGTGTTGACGTTGACAGTGACGTTGACATTTGTTGACTTTGACTGTGTTGATAATATAGACTATCCTTTTCAGACCCAATAGTTTGCCCTAACCGACACGTTTTGTTTCAGACCCGTGCCTCTTTATTAGTGTACTTTTGTCCGGAGTACTTTTGTTTCAGACCCGTGCTTCTTTATACGTGACGTTTAGGTCAAGTCGTCACGTTTAGGTTTCAAACCCTCACGTTTAGGCCTAACCATCACGGTTAGGTCTGGTGTCCCTCCAAAAACACCTGCGGTGTCCCCAGCACCACCCATATATATATATAAAGTATTTATGAGAACTCTTTAACTCTTCCATAACTATTGATTTAATATAAATAATTAGATTCCAATTGAATGGTGTAGATCATCTAAGGGTAGATTGGTTATTTTCTTTATGAACTTTTCCTACGGCTATTTGTCAGATTAGCTCTAGATCAAATCTTATTTTTTTACTAACAAGTACACACAATCTATACTTTCTCTTTCTAAATACTCAAAACCATAGAAACATAATGGATTAAACCCACTTGTTCTTGCTAAAAAAGTATGGAGCTTCATGTGTATCATCCTCTTCACCTTCAAAAAGACCATCTCTAAAACCTTACACA
This sequence comes from Flaveria sonorensis, assembly GCA_025506505.1. NCBI lineage: Eukaryota > Viridiplantae > Streptophyta > Magnoliopsida > Asterales > Asteraceae > Flaveria > Flaveria sonorensis. The sequence continues at coordinate 39,214,830 of CM046434.1, forward strand.
ACCTTCTCTTCCACCACCACAACTGGTTGTTTTGCCGGAGATAGGGAGTCGTCGTTGTTTCATAGGGGGTGATCAAGGCTGTGGAGATGGTGGTAACCATCGCTAAACCACCGCACAACGCCATCGAATCAACCCAACCTACTACGGTGACTCAGATCTGGTTCAAATCAACCTAGATCTTTCATTAATTGACCCACATCTCTACTCCACAAATGCAATCAGGTATGTTTTTGGGCTTTGTGTAGATTAGGGATTTTTATCGTTGAGTTGCCATCTGTTCAAAGAGTATACTTTGCATATTATTGGGTTGCGGATTCCAAATATTTCTTAAGATCAGGTATGTTTTGATTTTAATTATGAACCAAAAAGAAGAACAATTTAGATTGGGCATTTTTAGAATGAAAAAGGACATTAATTTCACTTGTATTTTGAGTATTATTATGGTGTTTTTTTATTGTAAATAGAGCACAAGTCCATCATAGAGTGACATATGTATTTCTTTTTTGTTTGATTCTGGTTCTATAAAATAGGTAATTCATATTTTATTGGTGTAATATCATACGTGTTGTTTTTATAGTGATGCAATTTCACATGTTGATTTGTATCGGTACTCGTTTCTTCTCCAATACGATTACAACTACTTTAGAAGCTTTCAGGTATGTTTATCGAGTTGAAGAAGACCCACAAGACTAAATGCTGATTTTCTAAGTCTACATTGGTTTACATTGAAAAAAGGGTATAATTTCGCTTCAGTAGTGTAATTACAGTGGTGATTTTTTTGTTATGTAAGACCCCGTTCCCGAAACGCTTACAGCTGGTCAATCATTGCACACAGAGCATAAAACATACATTATCTTTACTAAAAATATTGCAGCGGAATTCTTTTAAACAAACCATTTCATATATATATAATTGCTTTTGCAAAATAATACATCGTTGACAGATTACAAAATATTACTCGTTGCATTACATCACAAAAACATTATAATTTAAACAACGGATGCCATCCAAAAATGCCAAGTAGCTGCCCCGTGCAATCCTCAGCAACCTTACCTGCCAACTGGAAAATACATAAAAGTCAGCGTTGCTGAGTGAGTTCTAGTTTTATAAATAAAATACTTTTCTTTCGTTTAAAACCGTTCTTTATGTTCATTTGCGATCATACATTATACGTACACATAGGTAATATTATTATTATCTTCCATCGCCATTCGTTAACTTACATTCATTCATCATCGCACTTCATCATTAACATTCGTTATCTTTCTTATCGTACTATACGTACATTCATTAACTTCCGATGACATGTATTGTACCCCGAACATTGTGCGCGAAGCTGGTTACTGGGCCTGAGGTCTATCATAGACCTCGAACATTATGCCCGAAGCTGACTCCAGTACCTAGGGCAAATACACTCATCATATTCGTTCATCTTTCATTCTGGACCAGTGCCATGTGCTATACCCCGAACATTGTGCGCGAAGCTGGTTACTGGGCCTGAGGTCTATCATAGACCTCGAACATTATGCGCGAAGCTGACTCTAGTACCTAGGGCAAGCAGCAAGAGTCCCATACATATGGTCAATCACAAAGATTAGACCCCAAGTATGCATCCTTCCGGGGTAGCTAACCCGCACACAGTTGAGCTAACACCCTTTATTGGGTGTGAACCTCCATACATTGCTTGCAAGACTTTTCTTACCTCCGTTCGTTCACTAATGCATGCATTCATTCTCTCTTTATGTTCCACTTATCATTATCTTTCGCTTTACGTTACATAATACTTTTCGTTCATTTCATACTCATAACACGTAAGTCACGGAATAATACATAATAGGAACATAAAGTCAACATAACACATTCATACATAGCATCACACAAACGTCACATACCCCATCACACATCATCATACATTCATCATAAAACCTTTAATATAGGGGATCTAGAACTCACCTGGACTCGATGAGTAGCTTCTCAATCAAGCTTTCTAAGCAAGGGTCGCACTACACAGCCTGCAATAAGTTAACAATCAAGGGGTTAATTTCTGCCTAATTTCACTGCATGATCAGCAGTTTCGCTGCTAGTTTCGCCGGCAGTTTCTCTGGCATCTTCGCTGGCATTTTCGCTGCCAGTTTCGCCCAACTTTCGTTGGAAATTCAAGTTTGCGAAACTATCTGCGAAACTATAGTTTCGCAGAAAGTCTTCATAGTTTCGCTGGACGACTACATAATTTAGCTGGATGAACACCCAGTTTCGCAGAACGGGCTGAAATTACGAACCAACCCATTTTTGACCCAAAACTTCAATCTTTTATACCCAAATCCTTGGTTTATCACCCAAGAAGCTATATCTAAGCTTCATACATGTTTTCTTACACAAAAACGTGAGTTTTGGGCGATTCTTTGCCACTTTCAAAAACCCCAAACCCTAGAATCAGGGTTTGCCCTTAAAGAACCAGTTAAACGATGTTTCTTACCTGGAGTCTTGGTCTTTTCTTGTTGTTTGGATGCCCACAAACACCGATCTTCAATCTCTCGATCCACCGAGCCTTGAATCACCACTTTCTTTCCACTTTCTCTCTCTACACTCTCTCTCTCTAGAAGCTGGGTGTTGAGTTGCAAATGAGAGTGGCTCAAGCTGACCCGTTTATATATACCGGGCGTTCCCGGGACCATAAACTCGCCAAACACATAACCCGCGAGGTCTACTCGGTCCATACTCCATTTCCCGCTTATTTTCTTTAAATAATCCCGACTAAGCCCATTATTATTAACTGGCTCGTTTCGACTTTATTCCGGGCGTTACATGTTACAGTGGCGTTTTGTTGTTACAGTGGTGTAATATGGTGATTTTGGTTTAATTACAGTGTTCAAATTTCGTTACACTGGCGTAGTTACATGGTGTAATGTCGTTTGGTTGTTGTAATCACGATGTTATTGATAGTTGCAGTGGGTGTAATATCGGGTGTAAAATTTTGTTATAGTGGTGCAATAATAGTGTAAGTGTTTTGTTGCACCAGTGTAGTTTCGCTAAGTCGGGTAAGTGATGAATTTAATGATGTAATTTTTATAATAAAAAGTAACAATGTAAATAAAATTTGAAAATTTTAAAAACAATGGAGTAGACCTTTTAAATTAAAAAAAGAAAAAGAAAATAGGGGGTAATAGAGTGGGTTAAATGACTCTTTTGCCCTTATTAAATAAAAAAGTAAGAAAAAATCTTGGCCACTTAAATTTTGATCAAGGGTTGATTGTGAGTTAAAGGATTCTCACAAAAAAGATGAGTTCTCATTTGAACCTAACCCTATATATATATATATATATATATATATATATATATATATATATATATATATATATATATATATATATATATATATATGTTATAAGGTCAACACGTAACCCCTTTACAACGCAACCAACTTATTAGAACCACTAATTCTTTAAGTGGCATGATCTAAAATTTTTTTGATTGAGGTCTTTGTTTTAACACGTAATTCCGCTAATCCAACTATATTACAAAAATTCCTAAAGTATGTATTAAATTTACTAGTTTGGATCCGAACTTGTTGATGAAAATAAAGTTGGAGTTAGTTTGTTATATATTTTTCAAATGACAATTATAAGACCCTGTTTGGGATGATATAATTTATGCTTACCTATCGGTTTTCCGTCGAAACCGCCCCCAACTCACCCATGAGGAAACCACAACTGAGAAAACCTTTTCGCTCAACACAAAACATTTTGCCCCAAGAAAAACTTGCACCACCAACTTCCCTAAGGGAAACCGTCGGGGGTACCACAATACCAAATGACTAATGGTGTTAGTTTGTTATATATAAATAGACTTATTCACTCTACTTTAAATACCAAGCAACAAACCCCTAACACGTTATACAAAACTTCCAATTGCATGATTTCTAAGAGCATGGCATGTGACTTCTCGCTTAGATTTCAACTTTCAAAGTATGTTAAAATTATTATTTTATTATAATTATTAATTTTTAATGTATTTTTTTTGTCTTGTAATCTTTAAAATATAACGTCCTTTGAAATTTCGTATACGCGGTTACAACATGCTTATTTTATCTACGTTTAGGTGTAAGTTTCGTTCGAAACTGATATCGCTCAAATATAATACTGTTGGGTCTGATAAGGATAGTCCATATTATCAACACAGTCAAAGTCAACAAAGGTCGACGTCACTGTCAAAGTCATCGGAAAAGGCAAACAGACACGTTTGAGACGAAGAACCGAGACAAGACGTTGAAGATATAAATGTCTAGGAGTTTATTGTTAATAAATATTTTTTGTGTCAACAAAATATATTTATTTATGTTTAAGTTATTTTTATGTTTTATATGTAATTTCTCAAATTGTCTAAGTCTAGGGGCTTAATATGTCATTAGTGAATATTATCACTATATATAGATTAGTGACAATTAGGTTTTGAGAGTTTAAAGGAGCCATTAATAGAGGGCTTTCAGATTGTAATATCTTTAGCAATCAATTCAGATCAAGCAAAGGTTTTATTTGGTGTTCTTGAGTGTTCTTCATATATTTATCCATTTTATAGTGTTTGATCTATAATTGTCACAAATATCATTGATATTTTGTGTTATTAGAGGGAATCATTTGTGTTTATCAATCAATTGCACTGTATCAACGATCAAGTGGACCAACAATATGGTATCAGAGCCATTGTGCTCTTGATTATTTGAGTTTTGTTTGGTTTCTAGTTCAAAGTCACTGTTCCATTCATTTTCGATCTGATCTGCATGTTTTGGACATGGAAATTGATTGAGGATTGCTCGATTTTGGTGTAGGAAGCTTTAGAAATCATCAGATCTCAAATTCATTGAGATTTGGATGAATTTCAGTTGATTTCATGCTGAAAAAGCTGTTCAGATTCGTCGGGCGAAACTACAGCTCGTCCAGTGAAACTACGTCTTCTTTCAGCGAAACTACACAGTTCTTGGTTTTTTTGAATCTGGTTTCTTCGTCCCTGCGAAAGTACATGCGTTGAATGAAAGTTCATGCTGTTTGTGTGCCAAACCCTGTGAAATTGCTGCCAAATTGATTTCTGAACGAAAGTTCAACTAGTTTCGGGCGAAACTACCCTGCGAAACTAGCATCAGCGTGCCATTGCTGGGCGAAACTGCTGTCGAAATTACTGGCGAAACTACTAGCGAAACTACTAGCGAAACTGCCAGCGAAATTAGTGAAATTTCAGTGAAATTAATTTCTGATCATATCAAAAATGGCTCTTTCAGTAGTCCCTAATTCCTTCCAATCTGATAATCTAATATCGGCACAAAGTCGATTTGATTCTTTTGCAGCCATGAAAGATGAAAAGATATATGATTTTTTTGATCGATTTCTGATGGTGGCAAGCAACCTTAAGAAGTATGATGACCAGCTGGGGAACCATGAACAAGTCATAAAACTTTTGGAATCTCTTCCTCTAAAGTGGAGTCCACAAGTTAGATTGTTAAAGCAGGAAAGAAATTTTGCTGACTACAAACTCACTGAAGTTATCAACAAGCTGAAGTCATTTGATTTGGATATGAAAAGAGGAGAGTATAATCAATTCATGTATGGTGGTGTATCTTCAAGTGTTGAGATCAAAGAAACTAAAGAAGAAGTCAACCATGCATTGATGGCTAAAATGGTAAACAGTGATGAGGATTCTGTTGAGGATTTTGATCCTTTCAAAGAATTTTGGTGTGACACTTAAGGTGAGAGTGTTGGTGATGTTCGTGATAGTGCAAGTCGGTATAAAGTTCAGGATGAAGGAAAGCAAGAGGAAGTTGAAGCTAAAGAAGCTAAGAAGAGAGCTGATGAGGAGGAAGAATACAAAAAGAACACTCTTGTCTGTCAATGTGAAAAAGCCCTAGCTACTGAAAAGATAGTTATGAGACTTCCTTATGAGGTTGTTCAAGACATGTGTTCTCCTCCCTGCAAAATTCGTGTATTTGGAGTTTATAAAGCTAACAGATTATTGTTAGAAAATGAAAAAGAATTAAAACAAATAAACAAAGAACTTAAAATCAATGAGTCCAAATATTTTATCAAACTAAGAGATGCTTTAAAATAAAATGAACTTTTAAAAAGAAACCTTTTAATACAGAATGTCGAGACTAATGTTTTGAGCGAACGAGTCACATTAGCAGAATCTGAGACTAGCAAGCTTAAAACTAAACTTTATAAATGGACGATATCAGGGATGAAACAGGAAGAACTATTATGTAAGCAAAGGGGAGCTAGAATCAAAACGGGTGTGGGATGTGGTGAAACTTTATATGTTTATCCTCCTCCTAGCACTCATTGTTACTCTCCTATGCCTCAACCTCATCCATCTAATGATTTAATTGAAGGTGCAGATACTAACAGTCTACATGCAGGTTTAAGCAGCGTTAATCACAAAGATGTTCGAGATGAATATGATTCTCCTGCAGGTTTGGGACTCATTAAACAAGGATCTGATAAGTAAAATGATAATTCCACCCTTGATGCTTCAAATCCAGTATCAGGTGTTTCCATAACTTCTTTAACAAATTCAAAATAGGTAACATCCCTTCTTTTGTTCCTGTCAGGTTTGTCAAAGAAGGAACAGCTATGGAATCGTCAGGCAATCGGAACTCAACAAGTGGTATCAATCAAGATCCGTTGGAAGCAGACTTGTGTATACAAGACTGGACAAGCTCAGATGATGAATCAAAAATCATTAAGTCACCTGAAGTTTTCAATTCTCAAATGCTTCCAAAAGTTGAATCAAGTCCTATACGGATCTCATCCAAATGCTAAACAAATCAGCAGTCCCTCTAAAACTCAGCAGAAGCACTCACCATCTTCATCTGCTATCTATCAAGCTCACCACAAATCTGCCTCCAAGTCTGCCAAGTCAACAGTCATACAAAAGGGTTCTCAAAAGAATGTTCAGATCTCATCTCTTTGAACATCACACGTCAAATCACAGCTCAGTTCGAAATCCATATCGACAAAGCCTTAAAAAGTTTAATCTTCTGATATCTGAAAGAAGAAGCTTCAAGGTTGTCGACAAGCTGCAACAACCACAAAGTACGCTCCACCCTCTCCTGCTTTCCACGAGACTACAAAGGACCAAAAGCCTTTTAATACTTGCTTTAGATGTGGAAAAGAATGTCATATGCTAAAGAAGTTCCCTCAAGTTCAAAGACAGGCTTGGGGCATGGGTTGCTTCTCTGGTTCAAAAAGAAAAAAACACAAATCTTTGAATGATTGGATGAAGAACAATCTATCCAAACCTTCTCATGTGAAGCCGGTTTCACATGAATTAAAGATGAAAAGGACCAATGTTTCAAAATCAAAATCTCAACGTACGGGTCTTAAAAAGAAAATGATTTCCAAATTCAATTCTTTCAAATCTAAAGTAATTGAATATAAACAAATTTGGAAGGTAAAACAAAAGTTAAATAAATTTATGATTTTTCAAAAGGGTGTGTGCTAAAACAGGTTATGTACACTGATGAAAAAGGAACTCCCAGGATCACGATGGCTTGGGTCCCCCTCTCTAACTAATCTGTTAATGAGTGCAGGAATAGTTCAGGAGGACTGTTAGTAATCCGTTTTACCGACAGAGAATTTTCCTCAGTCAAATTTGAAGTGGAACAAGCAGGTTATGGTTTTGGTATCTCATCCATATTTTGGATACTTATCTACACTATTACAGTTCACATTTCATTATCACTGCACTTTTCTTGGTACTTCATTTCTCATCTTTTTGCTAGTATAATTTGGAAGACTTTCTTTGCTAGTATAATTGAAATGGGAACTAAGAACTTGATTTGGGATGACTGAGAAATGATAGTATGTTTTCTTTGTATGCTTGGTTGCATGACTTGTACCTTTGTGAGAAATGACAGTAACTGATGTAGATGTCTGTATCATATAAAATTCTAAAATCTAAAAAGACGGTTTCATTATATGATATGCATGGTAGGCTCAGCCTGAAATCGAAGTAAACAGTGATTCTGTAGCCTAACTAAAGCTTTAGAACTCGGTGATAAGGATCATTTCCATGACATCTCGGCCTGCATAAAGTTACAAGTCTTATAAAAAACGGGTTGAGAGTATCTGACTTCTGCCTTGATCCCTTCCATTCCCAAAATCTCCCTATCTCCAAATCCTGAATGTAGCTTTTTGTTAGCTCTTTAGATGTATATTTCGTGCTTATCTCCTCTGCTATGCGGAAGCATTGACCTGGAGCGATGATCTTCTCTGTTATACGTGAGTATAGACCTGAAGCTCTCATCAGCACGCTTAGATGATCATCTCCTCTGTTATACGTAAGTATAGACCTGGAGCTCTCATCATCTGTTCCCCTAAATAATGGCACAGTGATTCTTAAATTAAGATCATTGTTGAAGCTCAAAAGGAAGTCAAGCAGAGTCAATCATATTACTCAATAAGCCCTGATGATGGGATAAGTTCTTCGTCGGATGTCTGTGGGAACCAAGTTACCTGAGCTTCTCTAATCGAACCTAAAACATGATAAAATCAGTTGCAGGTCACTCATTGAAAAGAATAAGGTTTGGGTTTAATTTGGACAAATATACCAACAATCATTCTTGAACTGTTTTTGGCTATCAAAATTTTAAAATCATGATCAGACTCTGTATCAGTGTGATCTCACTATCTTGTCAACGTTTAAATACATCTTTGTGCTTAAGTATATCTTGAGGATGTGATCTCATGATCAAATTAGTTCTTGGTGTAAAATAAAATAAATAAATAAATAAATAAATAATATATATATATATATATATATATATATATATATATATATATATATATATATATATATATTTCAAGTCTTTCATATTATGCTATTGACATGATCTCATATTTTCATGCATTGCACGGGGAATTTTACACACAAACGAACATGGTTTCGCATGTTTATATTCACAGATAAACACGGGTTTATTTGTATTGTTGAAATGATCTAACGAGAAATGTGTAGAATGTGTTTGTGATTGTGTTGCAGATTTTTGCTTCATATGATGGCCGATCATCAGCTGAGCAAAGTACCTGACCAGAGAACCTATTCTTCAAGTTTACAGAAGATACCTAGCTAGGATTCCTCCTCCTACATCTTCTGAAGCACTAAAGAATAGAGAGTTGGAAAAGCCATTCCTGATCATTCACAAAGAATGCACACGAAGAGGGGGAGCATACAAAAAGGGGAAGCCTGTAAGATGAAAGATCTTCAATACCAGATCATCAATCTAGGGGGAGATTGAAGATCATTATATGGTTGACTTATCGGTGCTGATCACGATACAAGACGTTGATAATGATAGACTAAGGGGGAGTATTGTTGGGTCTGATAAGGATAGTCTATATTATCAACACAGTCAAAGTCAACAAAGGTCAGCGTCACTGTCAAAGTCATTGGAAAAGGCAAACAGACGTGTTCGAGACGAAGAACCGAGACGAGACGTTGAAGATATAAATGACTAGGAGTTTATTGTTAATAAATATATTTTGTGTCAACAAAATATATTTATTTATGTTTAAGTCATTTTTATGTTTTATATGTAATTTCTCTAATTGTTTAAGTCTAGGGGCTTAATATGTCATTAGTGAATATTATTATTATATATAGATTAGTGACAATTAGGTTTTGAGAGTTTGAAGGAGCCATTGATTGAGGGGCTTTCACTTTGTAATATCTTTAGCAATCAATTCAGATCAAACAAGGATTTTATTTGGTGTTTTGAGTGTTCTTCATATATTTATCCATTTTATAGTGTTTGATCTATAATTGTCACAAATATCATTGATATTTTGTGTTATTAGAGGGAATCGTTTGTGTTTATCAATCAATTGCACTGTATTAACGATCAAGTGGACCAACAAATACATTATTAATTTTTTTCAGAACATAACTTTTTTTTGAAAATTTTAATATATTGTTGGAATGTGATTCTTCATGCACATTTTTATTATAAATGTTATTTACTGCCAAGTCCAACAACACACGATCAAAACCTATGTAGAGGTATGATATATTTTTAGTTCTTTTCAATAGACCATAATTGTGTTTACATTACGAATATACCACTACATATGCTTTATTTACACCTTTGTTTCTATAAAAAAATATTTTATCTTTTTATATAACAATATTGTTTGTTTTAAAGATAAAAAAGACGCTCATTTTTATGGTGTAATTTTTATAAAAAAACAATGTCGAACATAAAAGTTATGAACGTTTAACAAAATGGGAAAACTTATAAAAAGTCAACAAAAGTGTCTATTACTAAAATACCCCACTAACAAATTTTTCTTTACAACTTGATCTTAACAATTGATAAAAGAAATTGATGGCTCTAGTTTTAAAATCTTTTGTATTTAAACCATTCCCGAATAATAAAACGTATAAATATAAATTCTAAAATAACTTATTATATATAAACTAGTTTTATAATCTTAATATATGATAAAAGAAAGGAGGTTTGGTCACATGTTAGATTTTAGCCAATGTATTACTACATGGTATCTTCATAACATACAATTGTCATGTGGATTTTATTAACAATATGGTTTTTAAAGGAAATGTTTAAATAGTATTTACTGTTTAATTAAATAAAATTCTAAAATTAGTTTAATGATTGAAATAGAAATTTAAAAACTTTAAATTTTAAATTCTATTGCAATTCAATTTGAGATTTTATTTAAAAATAACTAACTAAATTAGTTAAAATTTGAAATTTAAAACTAACAGTTTAAATATTTAAATGAAACATATGTAGTTCACAAATTTTAAATGCTAATGGTAACAATCAATCCGAGTATTTTGGGTTAATAATTTTAAATTTTGAAAATCTTCTATATTTTAATAATATCATATAATATTTACCTGTATTATATAATATAATACTATTATTTTATTATATATATACAACATTTTTTTTCGTTTACTGTTCTTCCACTATTAAAGATATTTTAAAAATATACAAAATAACTTCTCCTATGATCAAAAAGTCCTGTATGAAAAACTTCTCTTACTTTTCTATTATTCATACAATCATTATCTTCGATTCATTCAGTATTGCATTCAATTACAATATTACATATATTTGGATTTAAAAAACATGTTGTTAATGATATTTTTTGTCCTGTGATCATAATCTTCACTTCGTTTATTTTTTATGTATACAGGTTTATACGTTATTAATAAACCATCAAGTTACCTTGCTCAACAAGACATCATGAGTATTAGAAGTAACTTTCTAAAAGTATCTTGACACATAACGCCGTGATTTGTTTATGGAGGCAGCCAATGTATAATAATCCGGTAGAAACTTACTCTATTAAGTTATTATAGTTGCGGAGGAGGTATTGTTCAACTAATCGAATTGTTATCTTATTTTTTTAATAATTATCTTATAAAACTTATCTGTTATATATCCTTAAATTTTTATATTTTTAATTACAGGACACTACAATAAAAGAGAATATTCTAAGAAGATGATTTCTTAAGTTTAAAAAGTTATTGACTGAATCTGATTAAAGATTTTGTATACAAAAAAGTTGTAAATATTTATAAACATTAATATTGTTTTTCTATATATTTAATTCTTACATTGAATTTACATGTATACACATTATTTAATTGACCTTCACGTGCATATATAATATAGATTTATTAATAGTATCTGATAATTTATATTTTTATTTATTTTAAAGAGTAAATTACATGGATGCTTCTTGTAGTTTGGTCAAAATTTTTGATTTTGTCCTTAAACTTTTAAAATTTTAAATATAGTTTCTAATGTTATATTTATCTTTTATCAATGGTTCTTATTTTGTTAGTTCAGTACAAATATAATTTACTTTTTTATTTCAATAAATAATATTTTTAAAAATATCATTTTAGAATGTTTAGGTTTATAAATGTTTCTCTAAAACTTTTGATTTTTTAAATGTCTTTCTTGAAACTTTTTGATTATTTAAAGATACTTTTTAAAAGCATTGTCGTCTTTCTTAAAATCATTCAGTTTTTTAAAATGTAATTTTTATAATTATTCATTTTCTAAATATTTTCTTAAAACTATTTGTTTATTAAATGTTTTAGAAAAATATTAAAAATGTCGTTTGAAAATGAATTGTTTTTGAAAAAGATGTTTAAAAAAGTGATTGTTTTTTTAATGATGCTTTAAAAAATATATGGTTTAAGGAAAAAAATTAAGAAAACCAAATAGTTAATAAAAACTTTTAAAATATCAAACGGTTTTAAGAATATTTAGAAAACGAACGGTTTAAACATGTTAAAAAGCAAACATTTTATAAAATATGTTATTAAAAAATTATTCATGCATTTAAAGCGTATTTTATTATATAATAAACATATTAATAATGAAATAATAAAAATATTTATCAATTAAAAACCTTTGGAAAAAAAAATATAACCTATCCTTAATAAAAATATACTATAGTTTAAAATATAAATTAAATGGATGGTTAATACGGGTAAAATGTCATTAATATTAATGATCATATTCAGAATTTTTAAAATTTAAAGACCAAATTCAAATTTTTAACCATATGTGTAAGTTACTCTATTTTAAATTTAACTATTTCAGCTCGTGTAACACACGTGTGGTTAGGCTAGTGTATGATATATATCTTTCAATTTGTAAATAATAAATAAATTAGGAATCATTGAATTATTTCTTTGAATAAACAAAATTTGAAACTGTAATTATAAATGTGTGAATTAATTACTGTCTTAATTATTAATTATGATGTATAAATAATTTGAGCGGGAAAATACAAATTTTGGTAGTGTAAAATTACCCAAAGTGTACTTTTAAGATACTATTTTATTATAGTAGTATGAATATGATATGATGATATGATGTTTAGATATTTAAGTCAACATTAAAATGATTAATAAAGATATAACATCATTTAGTGGAAATAGAGTTTAGTACAGTTTATGAATATATTACCAAATAAGTTGCATATAATTGTATGATGAGTTCGTTTGAAATGAATGCAAAAATTTAACAAAAAAGTTGCATACCAATATATGTTGTGCTCATTTAATCAAACATATTACTAAAAATGTGAAAATAACTATGATTTCTCATCAAATTGTTTCATTTAGGATCAAGACATATTTATTGTTAGAAGCTGAAAAAATATCTCAATTCACCCCAAAACTCTATTGTTTTGTGTTCTTATACCATTCTAAGCATGTCACAATCTATTCTTTCCTATCCCTTACAAGGTGCTAAAACTCGATTTTGTGGTCGAGTTTTTAAACCCACGCATCGACACCTCATCAATGTCTGTATTCATATCTTGATCGATAAAAATGACAACTACGGTGATATCATCGTGAACAGCACGCCTAGACCCCCTTTCCATCTTTTTCACCTCATCGTATCTCTTTTTCCCTTTTCGAGCAGCTTCATTTATTGCTGATTTAGCAAGCCTTCGTGCAATACCCTAATGATTTTAACAAAGAAATATGTGAGTCAGCCTCGATTTAGATAATGTTTTATCTCATATAGAAGAAATAAAAGAAAAAAAACGGATCAAATTCGATTTAGATAATGTTTTATCTCAGATAGAAGAAATAAAAGAAAAACAAAAATGGATCAAACAAGTTAAAAGTTGACCAGAGCGTTTTGTTAACATACAAGGCAACAAAAATAAGAGAATCCAAATAAATTTTGTAATCATATTTAACGCTTAAAAAGTGTTTGAAGTAAACTCATCCCGGGGTACCGCCCCTACCGTGCCACAAAATCACTACATGTTGCAGCTTCGACCAATTTGATCGACCAATTTGATCAGGGTTTTAATTTTTTGTTAAACGGGTAAATCAGAAAGTATGCTAAAAATAAAAATAAAAAAAATGCCACACGAGTTAGAAAGTCACATGTAGTGTTTTAATAATCCATAAAACCTCCTACATATATCTCATTCTAAAGTTAGATTAGAACATAAATGAAATATTGTACTTTTTGGTAATCATATTTAACGTATCAATTATTTATAAAAAAGTTGGATAAACAAGTGTTTCAAGTCGATCCAGCACAGTTTGGAGAGAATGTAACAGTAATAACCATAAATGATCGGAACGAGTAAAATGTGAAAAGAAAAAAGAAACAAACTTACTGATCTGGGATTATTGTGTACGATCTCAACGACTTGCTGATTTGTCATGTGTTCCCATAATCCATCGGATGCAAACACTATAAACTTGTCCTCAGGTTTCAATTCTCTAGAGTATAAAGACGGACCGTTCCCTAAAACGGGTCGTCGGATAGGTTCACGAAGGTGGAACCGCGAGTGAGATGGATCAAGAGCGAATTCTGGTTTCTTCAAGTACGCATCTCCTATGCTTCTTGAAACCTAAAACCACAAGCGAAAACAATGAAACAATTAAAGACAGAATGGGACAATTTAGAGATGGCAAAACGGGTGAGACGTGAGTCTAACATGTTGGTAACACGTGAAAATGGATAATCTTTTACAAGCCACCCAATTATGATGAAAATGCACTTATAATATGTAAAAATATAAAAGTACATAAAATGACGTTTCAACACGTTACAAGTTAATAACTGTTGTATCTTTCTGAATATTGAAGTGCATTTTCGTCAATCTAGCAATTTTTGGGATAGATTGGGTGAGATTGCCACCTCTAACAATTTGATAACTATCTAACGGGTCATACAAAAAAAACCTGAATAATGCCTTTGATACGCCACACGCCTTGTTTCCTAATAACAATATGTGGATCATCCGGATGATCTTGCTTAAGCTCTTGTCTAATTTCATCCTTACACGCGTTGTGATCTTCAGTTATTTGTTCGGCTACAATTTTGTTCGATTTAGGCTTATTTAACCTCCCAACAACAGCTCTTGAATCACCCATATTAGCAACGTATAATGTGCCTTCAGATATTAGCCCAGCTAGACAACAGGAACCAACAGCTGCCATTAATGGCTTTATCCCGCAACTTCTACGCACCAACGATAGAAATCCATCTTCAGTAGCAGAAACAGCATTTTTAAGAATATCCAAGGATATTAATCCTTTTTCTCGAACAATACCTGTTCAACATGAACACAACTTGAGTCTGATTAACTGATAATCATGCTTTTTGCTTCAAACATTAGAAAAGTTCATTGATTTTTACCAAATATTTGTAGGGTTTTATTTTTCAAAAGCTCTAACATACTTTCATTCTTTTCCTTATTATTGTACTTTTTGGTACATTTGAGTGATTAAAAGATGACGCTTAGACGAAAGTTTCACATACGCGAGAGGTCATGTCCTTTCCAAATGGTTGACGGCTCAAGTCACGTGATGAACAAATGTGTAGATTTAGGAGTAACATTAAAGACTAACTGTTTTTTCAAGGAAAAAAAAATGAAGTGTTAATATAAAGAAATTATTTAGGAATGAATATGAAGGGATTACGTAGTTGTAATGTTAATTAGGAGGGAATTACGTGATTGGAATATTTAAGTTTCCTTCATTTTCGGTTGTAGGTTGTAACCACCGCCGGAAATTCCGTATCCGTTATTTGCCTACACTCCATCAATACAAAAAAATATTCATTGTTTTCTGGTGTGAAATTTTTGACCGATGCAAGAACCACCACCTCAAACCGCTTCATGTAACTTTGAAATTACAATCGAACGGTTTTACTGTTTGACGGTTCAGTTTTGCCGGTTTTGCACTTTTAGACAAAAGTAATTATTCTTTTAAAAGACATATTTTGTATTAAATTTTTAAAAAATTGATAGTGATTGCTCATGAATATAATACATGTAAGTAACTTTAATTTCTAAAAATCAATTTTAATATTAAATGTTCCAAGGCCGGTTCGTTAGTTTATGAACACCCCAAATTACAAATGGGAATATAAGAGTTGTAATTACCAAAACAGTACCTAAGTACAATCTATCAAGCATAGAGTGCAAGGCATGAAGGTATGAATGACAACCCCAAAAAGCATGTAGTCCCATGAACATTTATCAAGATTTATGTGATGAAAAGTAGGACATAAAAGGGGAAAAAGATGACTCACGAATGAGATGAGAGAAGAAATGATCACAAATGTAGCGTGAGGCTTCTGGACCACCATGGCCATCATAAACACCAATAAAGGTGGCATTTTGGCCTATTTCCACCTGGCTGTGATCTTCAAGAACCTCATTGGCCTGCACAACTGCAAATGACAACTCACCAAATGCATGTTTTTCAAGATCCTTACACCATACCAGTGGATCTTTGTCATCTTCCAAGCTCTCATCCTTGTTCATACGGGCATAAAGACTTAAAGGTAGCCATAATGCTGATGCTATCTTCCCCACCCAAGAAAACATCCTTCATTTCCCTCTTAATCACCAATCTGTAAAACTCTCACTCAGAAATAATGAAATCAACGACAAGATTGCATAATAAACAAACAAACGTACCCAATAAAATCACACATATAAAAAACCGTTTATAAGATCTAAAGATGTTAAGATGAGGGCAAACCTATCATCTATTTTATTAACATAAAAGAACAAGAAGATCATGTATAATAATATTTAGATATAAATGCAGGGTTTGGACGCATACATCTTGCCCAAATAGCCTCGTGCACCGTGTTTGCCCTTTAAATCTTTTAATAATCACACAAAATGCAAAATTATTATCAACTTCTAGAGACAATTGCTTGATTATGACAATATCCAAGGGATCCTTCTTGATCATAACATCAAATTGCCAGAAGTTAAAGGGAAAAAAGAAGTCCAGAGTTCATAATTGGGCAAGATGAACAGAGAGTGTACAAAGCCTTTCATAATTGGTACTTTTTTATTGCATTTTGCCCATCACAGTTACAGAAATTATCGTCTAACAGGAATGAAATGATGCATATTGTCAAATCGTAACTTGATGATTACAAGAATCAATGCGATTAAGAATAACGAAAACCCTAAAACATATTTGTGCAACAATTGAAGAAGGCAAAAAACATGGCAAATTCACAATTCAAAATAAAATGCAGAAGCAATTGAACAAATGATCAGTAGGTCCAGAATTCAAGGACCTCATAAATTCGAAGAGTACAAACTGAACAGAACTAACAACAATCGACGCGGAGCAGTTATATTAGATTCAAGAACAAATTTATCATTGCAGATATGGAGAACTTACAGAGGAAGAACGTTCGAAGCAGTGGGTTCTGCTTAAAGCAAATTCTCGATTCTTTCACCGTTTCGTAGAAGTTGACCACAAAAATGTCAATCCAAAGAGTGAAAATCACCACACAATTGAATGATTCAGGGTTCGCGGTGGATTGTGTAACCGTTAACAAAATCCAAAATTAAGTGCGATTGAGGGTTTGATCGTGTGTGTGAGTGAGTGGAAAAATATGGAGGGAAAATAAGTGGTGGTGGGTTTAAATGCTACGGTGGAGGTCGGCGGTGACACGGCGGAGTGGCAGGAGGAGGGCGGAAGAAGGGGTGGATGAGTGTGGGAACAAACACACGAGGTTTAAATGGATCATTTATCTACACCAAGGCCCCTTGATGTATACATGTATTCACAATTCTAGACTATCGTAATTCTTTTATAGTGGGGTTGTTTTGGTGGCCAAATGCTATTGATAACCAAATCGTATCCGTAAATAAAAAAAGCTAAAATGAATTTTGAATTCGAATTTCAGTTTAGTCCCTAACATATTGTAATTAAACCTTTTATTACCGAAAACAACTTTTCCCATCCTATTGGTAATTAAATTAGGGGGAATTACATATATATTGAGAAAATATGTACTTTTACAAGTTTAAAGCGGAAGATATAAATGCCCCATTAAACTAGGGTTGTTGTAAATAAACTTCTCAGCAACATTGTATGGGGAGAACTTACTAGTAACAATAACAATACTAATATAAGATGCCAAGAAAATAATTCTGTTTGAAGAGCTTTTTTCATTTATCAAACATTCTTTATTGGTATTAAAGTTAACTACACAAATAGTCCTTATGGTTTTACGAAAATCACAAGTTTGGGTATTCATAACTAAAGGAATAGGTTAGGCTTTGAGAAGATAAGAAAATATGAGACAGAAGGTAGATGCCAATTATAAAGACAAGTGTGTATTTATGTTAGGTAAGAAATCATTGACATCGAAATGATATGATACCCTCTGATCAAGGATATTCAGGTTCGGATGTTTGACTATAAAATACCCGAAATAGAACCAGACCCAAAGCTCTCAGGATTGTTAACCACTATAAATACCATTCTCCATCAACATGTAAACCCATGCATATAATCATCCAAAACACTCTGCTCTCTCATATGTTACCATCTATTTATGTTCTTCAGCTTTAACCTGTCATACCCATTATTTTTACTCTCACTTTAATATATATATATATATATATATATATATATAGTGTGTGTGTGTGTGTGTGTGTGTGTGTGTGTGTGTGTGTGTGTGTGTGTGTGTGTGTGCGTGCTTATGTTTAATATATTTTATGCACATACTGACTTGAACGTCAAAGTGCTCTCAAAGCTCAAGCTCCAGGGCCCTTTAACATGTTTCTTGTGGTTGCAGCCAATCTGTTTAAGAAGAAGAAAAATGAAGCTATATCACCCATGAGAAGAAACTGAACCGGACAGTCACTCTCATGCGCTGCTTCTTCTTCGACTCGACTCTAGTTGAGAAATTTGGAGCAACAATAATAAAAAAATTAAAAATGTGTTATTATAGTTTAGAGTTACTTATGGGCCATCACTATAAGGTTATATCATGGTTTTGGTTAAGTTTTGAAAAATAAACTCACAATCCTTATTGTTCACTCAACTAAGCTTCTAGTCCTTTAAGTTCAACCAATGTTAAAAAATTATAAAGTTGTCATTTCCCCTTTATAATCATGAAACAAAAAAAAAATTAATAAAAATATAAGAAGTAGACACCCCTTCCTGTGACTCCGACGAATACATACTGTGTCCGCTCCTCATCAGCAACAAGCGGAAGAGTGAAGGTGTTTTTGTGGGTATTTTCTATATTTGTTATGTCTGTACATTACCCTCATGGATTCTTCATTCGTAGAGTGGTTAAATAATGAAACCGAAGCTGGTGTTCTTTCTTTTTACCTTCTCATTATTTTTTAGTTTTACATCCTCATATTTGTACCATGCTTATTGTTGATCACTATCACAAACGTATATCTATCTATTATTCTGTGATGTTTATTGAATGAGTTTGAAAGATTAACTTTAGATCCAATAAAGGGTGGTTATGGTTCATATCTTCATAGGTTTAATTAAAAGCAATAATGTTGTAAGAGACGATAGAGAGGCAAGGTTGCTAGAGTAGGGTGGCTACATAATGAAAAGGTTGGAGAAGAAAAATGCGAGGCTAGCGTTTGGGACAATCACAAAGGTTAGGCATTTATTAGTGTTTTCATAACCGGATTGTAACAACCACTTAAACTGTTGGACCGAGAACAAGTCATAAAACCAGGGTGGATCCATTATGTTGTTGGGTTTTTTTTTTTTTTTGGGGGGGGGGGGGGGGGGGGGGGTTGGGGGGGACTCCACTCCAACACTTTAATGTATGTCACGATTTGAGTTAGGATCGTCAAAATTTTCATGACGAGCACCTAAAGTTTGTAGCAAACTGATCAAGTCCTTACTTGTTTTTGTAATAGGTCCCTAGTTTCAACCCAGATTTCCAATATTTTTTTTATTTTTGTTACAAATGAAACTTGAATTCGAGAACTTAACCTATTTTTATGAAATTTTGAGTTATCTCATATTACTCTCAAGAATCATTGGTTCTAGATTCTATTATCTATCCTCTATTTGTCAATTTTATATTTTAAACATTTTTTCATTCTTGTGTTGTAGGTCACTGTCATTCTCGTTTTTTAAGCCACAACTATGCATTTATCAAATAAGACGTTTAATGATAACTATCTCCGATTATACTGATGTATTCCAAAAGTACTTTTTATATTATGTATAAATTATCTTCAGTGTATGCAAGTGTCTCTCATTATACTAATTTATTCCAAAAGAACTTTTTGTGTACTAAAATAAAAACATTAATATTTATTTTGAGATATAATAACGTAGTTTATCTTTATTTGTATATTTTATTAGTGAATGAATGAATGAACTTGACACAATAAAACAATTTTCATTCCAACATGATTGCTAAACAAATGTTTTTGAAAATCAAACTCAGAAGTAATAGAATTTGTGTTACTTACATAGCAATTCGTGTTTTGTCTATTAAATTAACTAGTATTCTTAACCTGCCGACTGTTGCGACGGCGCCGTATGTGACGTGATAAAGTATAGATTACAGTTGACTCAACTTGTTTCCAAACTAAATTTACATCGAAACGTTTACGAACGCAAAACGTACGTTGAAAGAAGCATGTGTGGGTAGTGTTGTATGTGGCATGATAAAGTATACACTATAATCGCCCCGACTCATTTCCAAACAAAATTTATATCAAAACGTATAGTAACTCGAATTTATACCGTCAAATAAAAACATATTATATAGAGGCGACTCGTTTCCTAACATAATTTACGTCGAAACGTTGACCAACGTAAAATGTATATAAAGATAAGCAACAAAGTGTTTTATATTTGACTCGGTTCTTTTTCGAACAAAATTTACGTCAAAACGTAGATGGACTCGAATTTATATTAACACATACATAAAAAATAACGTAAGAATTTATTCTTTTTAAGTAAAAATGTACATGGTGTAAACCCGGAACCTTTGAAACCAGAGGGGGTCAAAGTGATATTTTATAAACATTTTAGGAATTAAAGATATTAAATTGTAAAATTCAAAGTTGAGGGGTGAGACCGGCCTTTCTTTTAAGGTAATAACATTTTGTAACAAAGATAATGGTACAATTATGAAAAAAAAAATTATAAAAATAAACCTACTTATTTTGTACATGAAAGTTAGAAAATAGACAAACTAAAAAAAAAAGATCATTGCGGGGATTAGAACCGAGGTTTCCTTCAACACAGTCGAAAAAACTAATGGGCCCAACTACCTAGCATTTTGTATTTTTTTTGGTTAACATAATTACTTAACCAAGAAACAAATGAAGTAGAAAATAATATAAAAATCCACAGATTTTACTAATTGAGATACAGTAAATGTTGAAACAAGTAGAGAGATGAATAATTTAGGGAGAATAAACATTATCAATTACATATATATTTAATTTAAATTTTAAATTACATATATTCTCTTGTAAAACTTAGTTAATTACATATATATCTAAATTAAAAGTTTAATTGAATATATCCTCTTGTAAACCTTAGTTAATTACATATATACTCAAACTAAAAGTTTAATTACATATATCCGATTTATTAAACATATATATATTACATATTTACCTATTTTATTACTTTTATATTACTTTTATTTTTATTAAACTATAAAATTACGTTTTCCTTCTTTACTTGCTTTTCGAGTTTTAATTATTTATTAATATTTCTATACTAAAGTTTTTTATGTTCTTTTTGTTTTTTTACCTATCTATGTTAATTTTTTCCGGTAACTGTACGAGACACTTCTAGTCTCATTATGCAACACAAAATTAAGTGTTTGGATCATGTTGCATAACAAGACTGGAAGTATCTCGTACAGGAAACAGAAAAAATTAGTATCAAAAGGTATAAAAAACAAAAAAAACATACCAAATGTCAGCATAGAAAGATTAGTAAATAATTAAAACTCGAAAAGCTACTAAAAAGGAAAAACATAATTGTATAGTTATTAAAAATAAGAATAAATTACTAATTATATAAGTTTTTTAATAAAAATAATCTAATGGATAAATATGTGATATTTATGTTTAATCAAGCGGATACATGTAATTAAACTTTTAGTTTTGGTATATATGTAATTAACTAAGTTTTAGAAGGGGATATATGTAATTAAACTTTTAATTTAAGTATATATGTAATTAACTAAGTTTTACAAGAGAATATATGTAGCTAAAATTTTAAGTTGGGTATATATGTAATTGATGAAGTTTGTAGGAGAAAATATGTAATTCTCCCAATAATTTAACCCAATTTATAGTATAAAGCACTAATCTAGTTGTTCTATTAGCTTCAAATAATTTTATTTGCTTACCCGTTCTTACTAAGCCGTTATCATATGAGTTATTTTGGCCCCCGCTGACGAGAAATGCTGTATCCGTTATTACATAGAACCGTTCTTACTAAGCCTAATTTTTTGATTAATTTAATAATTTGTGATACTAATTTTAGTTATCTAAGTTTTCATATTACGTTAAAAGTGTAAACGCGCCCTAAAAAATAAAGTACTTTCATATTTTATTTTTGAACCGGATATATACAAATAATATTTTCTTACATATGATGTTATCCGAATCTTAAATCCGGTTCAACCGATCAACTGGCCTGACCAGTGAAACGCTAAGGTGACCGGTTCGTTGTTCGAACCGGTTTTATGAGCAATGGTATTTGTATTTTGTTTTTGAGCATGTAAGGTATATCAAACCTTTTTATGTATATAAATGTTTAATGGACATCCACTACCAAAAACGCTAACTGAATTAACAATTTGAACTAAAAGTGTAATTTTTATAAACTTCAGACCAAAACTGCAATCTTAATTTAACAAAATGATCATCGGAGTAACTTAATGGTAATATTGTGTTTGGTTTATACCTGAAGTATTGCCTAGCGGTAATTACAAAAGAAAAATGAAGGATTAAAATATCTAGGGAAAATTAAAGTTTAATAATTTAAATTATAGACTATTGGCCAACTAACAATTTGATTAGTATTAATCTCAATTTTTAATTTTGATCCTAATAACAATCCTAGTCAAACTGTTCATTACCTCCATTAGTATATTATGACATATCACATCAAATGACTCGTGACATGACGTATAACATAGTTGTAACTAAAAATATAAATATATTACTCAACATTTTTTTATAGAATATCATCACTAGAACGTAACACTATTAATGTCGCTAGTTGAGTAGCTTAAAGACAAAAATAGCGCAAGATTGAGCGATATATATATACATACACAATGTAATACAACCACGCCACATGCCACGTCACGAGTAACAATACGTGTCAAGTCATAAAAACTAATGAATTTAACGAACAATTAGACTGAGACTGTTATTGGTAATAAAATTAAAAGTTGGGTTAATATTAATCAAATTATTAGTTAAGATTAATATTGACTAATAGATAATAAATTGGATTATTAAAATCTAATATTTCAAAACTTTAGTAGTAAAAACTAACATTTTGAAAACTGTTATCGTTCAATCATAATTTTAGCCAAAACCATAAGACAATTCAAAAAGAGGGGTTCACAAAAATACCAAAAAAATGTCTAGTCTAGCACATAATCAACGCCCATAACTTTTTTCAAGCAATAAATTCATCCCGAAACATCCTTGCATTTTCCCCGTCTTCATCACTTTTTTTTCTTCCACAACCACATTAAATAATTAATTAAATAATGAGTAAATTACGCTTTTAGTCCCTATGGTTTAGGGGCTGTTTGACAACTTCTGAATGGATAAATACTGAACCAATAAGAGGTCTGAACTAGTAAGAGGTCTGAACCAGTAAGTGTTGAACCAGTTAAGTCTGCTTGGTTGGATATCGATTCGTATCCTTGACTCACTTACTCACTCACAAACCCCTTCATATCTACCTCCCTATTATCTCCAATAGCATCCATCGTCGTCGGGACCGGCCAATTCATCACCCTCCGGCGACCTCACCGTCGGTCGAAGTCAACATCTCCGCTGTCCGCCGTCGCCACCACCACCACCACTAGCGCTACTATCAAATGCGAAAACAATTCATCACAAAACTCTAACAACACTCAACACCAATCTCAACACCAACATCAAAATCTCCGACCAGACCCAGCGGCGAACGCTGCAGCACTACCGACCTGACCTCCGCTCCACGTCTGACTCGGGTCAGATCTTGGTTTAGGTCTGACCGAATAAATGGTTTAGTCAGACATCTTCTCCGGTAAGAGGTAACCAACCAAACATTCCACGTCTGACCGGCACATCTGACTGGGTCAGTCAGACCCAACCAAACAGCCCCTTAGTGTTTATAACCATTTTTATCCAATAGTTTAAAAATTACCCGATTTAACCACAATAGTTTGAGATTTGTCACAATTAAGTCCGGGACACTAACACCCATCTATTTTTCTGTTAAGTAGATGTAAAAAGATAAATATACCTTTAGGCTCTATTATTACTTTAATATACAAATATAAAAATACAAAAATTATCTATAAAAACTAAAAAGAAAAAAATGTGTATATATAGATACGCGCGCCCGCACACACACACACCTACTCTCTCTCTCTCTCTCTCTCTCTCTCTCTCTCTCTCTCTCTCCAAAAGCTCTGCCTCCTCCAGATAACCACCACACCTACTACCACACCACAACCACCACCTCTTAGCCACCACCACACAACACCACCACTACCACCCTACAATCACCACCATCTCTATCTCTCTAAACCTTCATCCCCACCCACACCCACCTACCTTTCCAGCTTCTGCACCATCAAACCTTACACCCTACCACCATAAGCAGGAGATCCTTGTTTGGAAGCCCTAGATCCAGTTTGTCAATGGGTCCCGACAATGGTAGTCGTTCGATTATGAGCGAGTGCCGGATGGTGGTTGTCGTAGGGATGTTCGGCGACTGGTGGTAGAGGTGGTTGTAGGGTTGTCTAGTGGCGGTGGTTTGTATGTATCAGATCTGAAGCTTTTTGTAAGATCGGTTTCGACTCTAAACACATAGCTCACTAAGTCTCACTTGATCGATGAAGCACAGAATCTCAAACTAAAGTTGATAATAATATACGAAGTTAATGAACAAGAGAATGGTTTTCAAGATACTTGTATATATTACTTCTCAACTCAGTATTACAAGACTCTTAAGCTCATGCTACATAAGTTACAATGAGAAACTATATATACTACTATCTACAGTCGGTTATACTTGAAAACCAGCTGGAATCTACTACTAGACAAATACTACATTGCTAGAAGTAAAGTATCTAAGATAAAATAATATCCTAGATAAGGTAGTCATGACAGGTCCATGACTTACCTTTCGGCACCAACTAAGAATGGTATCTGTACTAAGTTGAAAAGGTGAACAGTGGATTAAAGTATGGTCAACTACATGGGTTAGTGTAGGAACCTCTGAGGTTATGAGGCTGATGCAACCAAAGGATACCAAAACAACCAAGTTTTTCAACATGCACTAAGGAACAAAGAAGAACTAGCTTCGGAAGTTTTACACACTCAAGTAAAATGCTAAGTGTAAAATCTTCCTAAGCCAATGTTTAGAAGAAACTACCAAGGAAACTTTACACTAAGTGTCAAGTCTTCTGAAGCCAAAGACTCGACTCTTCCGAAGGTTAAAGATGAAGTCTTCCGAAGCTCTCAAGACAAAGTCTTCCGAAGCTGAATAAAGACAAGACTAATTACTTTAGAAGAGAGAGAAAATACACTTTTTCTGTCAACTTTATCATAAAGCAACCCCCTGTCCGCTGCATGCTCTGGTGGTTCACCAACTATCATAAGTTGGTGAAACTTTCATGCTTTATGATAAAGTAGATAAGGTCTTTGTCTACAAGTTTCTGTATTTGTTTCTTTTTGGCTTTTTGTAATAGGAAAGTCAGTGAGCTATGGCCTGTCATAGTCACTAGTCAAAAGGCAATCTGCCTTTTGACTTTAGGCTGATCTTGTTGTCTAGATTAGTCACATCCAACTGTTTTTTTGCATATTGACGGTTGTAGGTTTAGTATAAAGAGTCAAAGGTTCTTGTATTTCAAATATCAGTGCAAACACTTGTAATAGAACCTAAGAAGCAATATACTACTTCCTTGAAAATTATTTCTTGTGTTCTTGCTCTTACTTTACTTGTGTGTTTAAGTTCTAAGTTCCCCATTTGAATTGTTAAGTGATCCTAAAGATCCTCCTAAGTGTGTTAACTAAGTGCAAAGTCCCTTTTAACGGTTCTGCATTTGGTATCAGAGCATTCCAGGCTCTTGTTTGCAAGATCTCACCATCTTCAAAACCTCTTAGTAACACACATCACTTAACTCTTCAAATGGCAGCTATCTCCAAAGCTGATATGGAAACTGGAACAATGACAAAGTCCCCACTGATCACTCCTAAGGATTTTGACACTTGGTGTCAAAGAATGGAAGGCTTTATCAAGTCTCAAGATTTCAGGATGTGGGAGTCTGTTGTCCATGGACCTCATGTACCATGCACCACTTCAGCTGCTGCTGGTGGTGGCATGATACCAAAGGAGAGGGCTGACTTTTCTAATGAAGATTGGAAAAGAATTGATATTGATCAGAAAGCCATGACAGCCCTCCAAACTGCTCTTCCAAACTCCATCTACAGAGGTTTCAAGAAGTGCAAGACCGCCAAACAGCTATGGGATGCACTAAAACTTATGTATGAGGGTTCAAATGAAGCCAAGAAGAACAAGAAAGATCTCCTGAAGCAGCAGTTTGAAAATTTCACCTTCAAAACAGGTGAAACCATGACTCAACAATACTTCAGGTATGTTGAGATTGTGGATACTCTGGCTGATGTTGGGGTGACCATTGAGAACAGGGATATTGTAAGGAAGTTCATGTCCTCTCTTCCAAGACAATGGACACACTATTGTGTGGTCATTAAGAGGACTAAAAACCTTAAGACCCTAACTCTCACTGAGCTGTATGGGATACTCAGTGGATACCAGATGGAGATGAACATGCAAAATTCATCTGGTAACTCCAACACTCACCAGAGTTCAGCCCTTCATGTGGTTGAAAGGGATAGCAGAAAACCACAGCATCATCTCATCTACTACCCTGAGACTTCATAAAAGGGTCCTTTCATCACCTTCCCGGAGACACCCAGAGAGAGCTACATCCAAGGAAGTCCCTTCCAAGAGACAAGCTCCTCTCAAGCTTTTGTTTCCACTGATGAAAGTTCAGGCAACTTTCTTTTTACTTTTGAAGACCTGGACTGTATCCATCCAGATGATCTGGAATATATAGAGATAGTCTAGCAGATGGCTCTTCTCACTCATAGAGCCCAAAAATTCTACAAAAGGACTGGGAGAAGGTTTCCTAGCAATGCTGCCAGTGGCAAGTTTAGGCTGGACAGGAGCAAAGTCAAGTGTTACAACTGTAACCAGATGGGACACTTTGCTAGAGAATGCAAGGCACCCAAATCAAATGGTGGCCAAGCCTCATCCAGGCCAAACTACACTGAAGGAGGGCACCAGAATGAGAAGCCATGACAGCAAGCTGCGGTTGCTGTTGAAGAAGGAGGCTTTGACTGGAGCTTTCAAGCTGAAGATGCATCTCCAAACCAAGCAGTCATGGCTGACCATGATGAAGCCAAGGTACTTGAACATCTTTGCTCTCCTGATTGTATTGCTAAAGTAAACAGATACAGGTCCTACAACTTGGAAATGAGATCTGACATTAAGTCCTTGAATATTTTAAAAGCTGATTTTAAAAGAGCTGAAAATGACTATAAACTTAAGATAGAAGATCTAGAGAAAACAGTTTCAACTCTTAAACATGAGCAAACAAATTACAGGACTCAAATTAAGGATCTCATTACCAAGTTGACTGAATGCCAGGCTGAGCTTATGATCAGCAAAGCCAGGGCAGAAAAATGTGTTCTTGAAGAGGAAACCTTCAAGGACATGATATCCTCATCTTTGCATGCAAAAGTGTGTTATCAGAACAAGCAGGGGCTGGGATCTAGTGAGATAGCTCCTCCATACTCTCTACTATTAGTTAGATCTCCAAGGTGTGGAATTGGTCAAGATGAGCTTCCATCCATAGACCCTAGTGATGAAGAGGATGAAGAGGAGAAGGTGAGGGATGACTCTGAGGTGAGTGAAGAGAGTCAATCCAAAAAGGGTCACCATGCTCCTAAGGAGGAAAAAGAAGTTGGTTTGAGCAAAACCAAAAGGAAGAACTTGATCAGAAGAACAAAGAGAAGATCAAGAAAAGCTCAAGAGGTCAAGACCACCTTTGATCCCAAACAGAAACAAGTATTTGTCTCTGCCGGGTTCAAGGTGATAAAAGCTGAAGATCCTACCAAGAATTCTAGTACCAAGAGTTATACTTCAGTTTCAACTCACTCCAGCAATAACAAGAAGATTGATCAGCTGTGTGTCACTACTACACAGCCTGAACCATCCATTTCTAAAAGCAAGCTTCACCTAAGAAGCCTACTGCATCATCTGAAAAGGTGAAAGAGGAAAAGGAAAGTGTTCAAGCTCAGTCTTCTTTGGAAAAGAAGGCTCTCAGAAGAAAAGATTTAGATTGTGTTATGTGTGATTGTACCTCACATCTGGCTAAGGATTGGCAATAAAATCCAAAGGGTACTATCCACATGATCAAGAAGAAAACTTCTGAGAGGAAGAAGAAACAAACTGCTTCAAAAGGAAAATCTGTTTCCTTCGGAAGCTCCAAAATGAAGAAAAAGGCAAATGAACCATTGCCTTCGGAAGGAAAATTGGTCTCGAAAGAAAGGAATACTTCAGAAGTATTAAGGCCTGCTACAGTGAAAGCAAGATCTTCCAAAGGATCAGTCTCCGAAGCTTCCGAAGCATTGAAGGTCAAGCCTAATCTTTCAAAGGTGGTGTGGAAGATGAAGGAAGACCATGTGGCTAAAAGTTCATCATCAGAAACAGCAAATAATCCCCAAAGCCTGAGCATAGGATCTATTACTGTTTCATTGCCTTTAACTCATTCTAATAAGCCCAAGACCAATGAGGCTTGGGTTTCCAAATGTAACTAAATCATCTCTTTTTATGCAGGGACAGCTAAAGACCAACAAAAATATCTGGATTGTTGATAGTGGCTGCTCCAGGCACATGACAGGCATTGAGTCCTTACTTCAAAACTTTGAAAGATTTGATGGAGGACCAGTTGCTTTTGGAGGAGATGCAGGAGGTTACATTACTGGAAGGGGCAAGGTTACAAATG
Source organism: Flaveria sonorensis (assembly GCA_025506505.1). NCBI lineage: Eukaryota > Viridiplantae > Streptophyta > Magnoliopsida > Asterales > Asteraceae > Flaveria > Flaveria sonorensis. Next base: position 39,243,949 of record CM046434.1, read on the forward strand.
GTAAGCTCAGCATTGAGAAGGTAAACTTTGTCAAGGAGCTTGGATACAATCTTTTGAGTGTTTCCTAATTTTGTGACCAAAAACATCACATGCTCTTTACTGAGCATGAGTGCATTGTTCTCAAGTCCGGGGTTGACATTCCTCAAGAGCATATTCTGCTCTAAGCCCCCAGGAGAGGGAACATGTACAAGATGGATCTGCAGGAAACATCTCCCTCTGGATAGGTTTCTTGCTTTCTATCTAAAGCAAATAGTGATGAGTCTTTCCTTTGGCATAAAAGAATGTGCCATGTAAACTTTAAAAACATGAATAAATTGATTAAGAATGATTTGGTAACTGGAATGCCAAAGAAAGAGTTTACAAGTGATGACCACTGTGTTGCATGCCTGAAAGGGAAGCAACACAAAGTGTCTCACAAGCCAAAGGAAATGAACTCTATCACTACTCCCCTATACTTGTTACATATGGATCTGTTTGGCCCCACCAGTGTAATGAGTCTAGGAAGGACCTCTTACTGTTTAGTGATCACAGATGATTTCACAAGATTCACTTGGGTGTTTTTCCTTAGAACTAAGGATGAAACCCCTAAAATCATAAAGAACTTCATTCTAAAAATTGAGAATCAATCTGATCACAAGGTCAAAACCATAAGATGTGATCAAGGAACTGAATTTATAAACCAAATCCTTGATATATTTTGTGATGAAAAGGGTATTTCAAGACAATATAGTGCTCCCAGGACTCCTCAGCAAAATGGTGTTGCTGAGAGGAAAAACAGGACACTTATTGAAGCTGCAAGAACTATGTTGTCTGACTCTAAGCTGCCCATCACCTTCTGGGCAGAGGCTGTCAACACAGCCTGCTATGTGCAGAATAGAGTTTTAGTAGTTAAGACATATGGTAAGACTCCTTATGAACTGTGGCACAAAAGGAGACCATTTATTGGTTTTCTCAAAACATTTGGATGTCCTTGCACCATCTTAAATACCAATGATCAAATAGCTAAGTTTGCTGAGAAATCAGATGATGGACATTTTGATGGATACTCTTCTCAAGCCAAGGCTTATAGAGTATACATTCTCAGAACTAGAATCATTGAGGAGTTAGCCAATATGACTTTCAATGAACACACACGCTGTGTGAAAGGTTCTGGTCCGGATTGGCTATTTGATCTTGATTTAGTTACCAACTGTTTTAACAAATCTTATGAGAATGTTTTAGGATCTATGGATAACAGGTCAACAGAGGATCCTGACCCAAGATTTGAGCTGAGAAGACCAAACAAGAAGACTACTTCAGCTCCAATGGTGACTAACCCTGTCATTGAGGCTCCAATCAGCACAAGCATGACAAATGCTGCTGATTCAACTGAATTACCCTCAAATTCCAGTTTAGAGGCTCAGAATTCAGGTGAAGGAACCTCCAATGCAGGAGGAATGGGTGGTGGTGACAGTGATCAAGAATTTCTTGATGCTGATAACCATTCCATTGAAGACAACATCAATGATGTCACACACTCATTGGATCAAGTTTCTTTTGATAAGTGTGCTGATGTGGTGGGGGACTCTTCTTTACCAGATCAAAATTTCTCTAATCTTGATCTGTCCAACCAACTTGCTATGATTCCTCAACTCAGGATCCACAAGTCACATCCCACCATAAACATTATTGGAAATGTTGACTCAGGGGTGAGAACAAGAGGACAAACTCATGACAGCCATGTTTGTCTACATTTTTGTTTCTTATCCCAAATTAAGCCCAAGAAAGTTGATGAGGCTTTAAAGGATGGAAGCTGGATTGAAGCAATGCAAGAAGAGTTGCTTCAAATCAAAAGACAGAAGGTGTGGAACTTGTGCCCTCATCCTCAAGGGAAGATGTCATAGGTACCAAATGGGTATTTAGGAACAAGAAGGATGATAGAGGGATCATCATCAAAAACAAGGCTAGACTGGTTATCCAAGGATATATACAAGAAGAAGGAATTGATCATACTGATGTCTTTGCTCCTGTAGCAAGACTTAAAGCTGTAAGGATATTCCTGGCTTATGCTGCATCCAAGGATTTCAAGGTCTACCAGCTCGATGTGAAGTGTGCCTTTCTTTATGGGGTGATTGATGAAGAAGTTTATATTAAACAACCACCTGGCTTTGCAGACCCAGATCATCCTGATTATGTCTGTAAGCTTGATAAAGCCCTTTATGGAATGCATCAAGCTCCAAGAAAGTGATATGAGACACTATCAACATACCTCTGCAATCATAGATACAAAAGAGGTACTATTGATGGGACTCTCTTCATCAAAGATATAGGGAATGACACATTGCTAGTTCAAATATATGTAGATGACATCATCTTTAGTTCAACTAATCCAAAGCTCTGCAAAGACTTTGAGATGCTGATGAAGAATAGATTTGAAATGAGTGCCATGGGGGAACTCAATTTCTTTCTAGGAATTCAAGTGAAGCAGGTTGAAGATGGTATCTTCATCAGTCAGTCAAAGTATGTACAGGACATACTTACAAGGTTCAAGATGACTGATTGTAAGGTTGCTAAGACATCCATAGCCAGAAACCATTCCCTTGGTCCTGACCTTGAGGGGGAGTGTGTTGATGAACATCTCTACAGGGCTATGATTGGGTCACTTATGTATCTTACTGCTAGCAGGCCTGATATCATGTTTGCCACATGCATATGTGCAAGATATCATGCCAACCCCAAGATGTCACACATAATCACTGTCAAAAGGATTCTTAGATATCTCAAAGGTGCTCCAAATCTAGGCCTTTGGTATCCAAAGAATCAGACTTTAATCTGTATGCTTATACAGATAGTGACTATGGTGGCTGCAACATGACTGGAAAGTCCACATTTAGGGGGTGTCAATTCCTTGGTGGAAGGATAGTCTCTTGGCAATGCAAGAAGCAATCCTGTGTGTCTGTATCAACTGCTAAAGCTGAATACATTGCTACTACCAGCTGCTGTGCTCAAGTGCTTTGGATTCAAAATCAGATGCTAGACTATGGATTCAACTTCAAAGAGACTCCCATCCATATAGACAACAACAGTGCCATCTTTATTACAAAGAATCCTGTGCAGCACTCAAGGACCAAACACATCAACATCAGGTATCATCTGATTAGGGATAATTTTGAAAAGGGTTTGATAAAACTAATCAAGGTTAACACAAATGAACGATATGCTGATCTATTCATAAAAGCTTTTGATGAGCAGAGATTTAAGTATCTTGTATCAGCCATTGGGATGATTAACCTTGAATAGATTTTTTCTAAATAATTTAATCAATCTTACTTCCTAAAATTGTGTGTCCTAGGTTGTCTATTAGATCACTTCATAAGCCCGTTCTTTGGAGGAAAAAAATTTTCAAAATGATATTTTTTAGAGTTATGAAAATTTACCTTCGGAAGAAATAAAATTGCTCTCGAAAGAAATTTACAGCTTATCTAACAATTATCTTCGGAAGAAATTCATGAAGTATCTTCCGAAGCTTAAGTTGAATATAAGCTCCTAAATGCATTTTAGAATAAATTTCTTCCGAAAGCAATTAAGTCTCGAAAGACTTGTTTATTTCTTCCGAAGCCAAAACTTTCAAAATTCTTTGAAATATCTTCCGAAGCAAAATTACCTTCGGAAGCTTTTTCTGAAAAGCTTCCGAAGCTAAAATAACCTTGGAAGTTTTGTAACTTTCAAGAAAACTACCTTTTTAGGCGCCTTTTTCTGAAGTAGGACCCACTTGCGGATTTCAAAGTTTATCTTTTGCTTTAACTTTGTTTCAAATCCTGAGTATATCTCTCCAAACAGTCCTATCTTCATCTCTCTACTCTCATTGTTCCTTAACCTAAAATTAGCCCCAAATTCATCTTCTTCTACCTTCCTTCACTACAAAGCTTCTGCAAATGGCAAATCTTGATCGCCAAAACGACCCAGATTTCACCATGCACCTACACAGGAAACACAACCAGGTTACTCTGTTAAACTCTGAGAAGGATCCAAGCTTCTCAGATGTTTGTAGGTATCTTTCTTCGTCTCATTATCTCACCTCCCTTACAATTGATCCTCCCCTCTATGAGGATCAGTTGCTTGAGTTCTGGCGGACCTGTCAAGAGGTCACCTTGGACGGGGAGAAGGCACTGTTGCCACAGTGCAGAGGAGGACACTGTTCATCACTCCAGCCATCATCAACACCCATCTTCAGCTGGATGATGAAGAAGGTGAAATGTCCTTCCCAAAAGCTGCTGTCAACCATTCCTTTGAGCAGATGGGATATGAAGGTGACTTCACAGTCAAGACCTTCAGGAAGGGGAAGGTCTCATACCAGTGGAAGTACCTCCTCCATGTTGTCATCCACAGCTTGTCTAAAAAACATGGAGGATGGGACCAGATTCCAGAAGACCTCTCCTTCATTGTCCATGGGATGGTTCAAGGGGTCAAATTCAGATATTCTCAGTTTGTTTTTAAAAATTTACTTGCGAATTTGGACTCCCTAGAATATTACATGTTCCCTCGGTATGTTCAACACATTCTCAACTGTGAAATGGGACCACAGTTGAGGGGAACAGGTAATGTTCTTAAACTTGCACATATGAGGCCCGACATTTTCAAAATATTGAAAAAGCCAACTGTTGGGTTCTTAGGGGTAGAAACAGCCCTTGTCCCAAAAATGTTTGAGCTCATTGCTCAGGGTGACATCCTAGCAACACCAGCTAGTGATGAACCAACACCCTCTACATCTCAACCACCATCAAGGCCCATTACCCTCACTTACCAAAGCGAACCCCTGCATGCTATTGAGCATATGCAGGCCCCCATATCACAACCCACACATGAGGAAGTGGACACTAGAGCTCCCACTTCCCCTGAGAAGCAAACCACTCCCATCCTTGACATAATCAGTGCTGAGGTTCCTCATGCTCAGCCTGATGAGCTCACACCTCCTCAAATATCCTTAAGCCATCACTCTAAGTCTCAACACTCTGGTGATCAACCTTCAGGGGAAAGCTACCATCCCCAGCCTCTTGATCTTAATCAACCCATGCCTAGCCTTGACTTCTACTCTGATGAAGATTTGGGTTTCAGTGAGTACCATGAATCTCTCCTCTCCACCCACACTCAAGGTGAGATGAGTACTCCTGCCTCACCCACTTCTAGCCCATATCAGACATCATAAACTGAGGTGGATCTCCTTCAGATTGTCTAGGAGATCCATGTGGTTGAGGCTTTTACTGTTGGCAGTGATTACATCTCTAAGACCTCAACCACGACAACCCAGCCTCTTGAAATTGTCATAGAGCAGGGGAAATCCAGCAGCCAAGAAACCTATGCTGGTGATAAGGGAGAAGACTCAGGTCCAATCCTCTCATCCCCCTATGATTCTTCATCTGAAGATAAGGGGAGTCTACAACAAAATATGCACAAACTTTCAAACATGTGCACCTACTTTGTGTCTAAGATAGCTCACCTGGAATCTCAGGTGACTATCTTGCAGAAAAGGGTCAATGACCAGCAACTTGAGATCACCGATCTCAAGGGTAAGCTAGCTGAGGGACCAATGAGATCAACTCATCCAGGTCCACAAGAACCTGTGGATGTCATGGATCAATCTCCCAGCTCACCTATGCAAGAGGGTGATGCTACCAAAAAGGGGGAGAAAATCCTAACAATCACAGAACCTGGGAGTTCCTCTCAGAGTATGGGCATAGAGGACTCACCATCCTCTCTTGCAGTTGTCCATACTCAGCAACCTCCTCTAGACAGTGATCTACATTTGTTAATACAACAACTGTTTGAGGAGGGAGTACCAAGAGCAATGTCTGCCCCTTCTGAGAACCCAATCTGAGGTTGGGGGTATGACAGTGAAAGGAAAGCTCTTGTACTCTCTAGAGCTCAGGGTCAACTAGAAATCTTAAACATTTCAAACCTGAGTTTCTATGAGGGTATAAATCTGGTAGATCTGGCACTTGTCAACCCAAGCAACAACAGACAAGCTGCCAGACTAGCCAGTAGAATTCAAGATTGGGTGCTGGAAGAATTCAAAAGAGATCAACACTATATAGACAGAGGCTAGCAGTTGAAGCCTTTGGTCAACTGATGTTGAGGTGGACCCTAAGATTAGCTTCAAAGGGAAAGCCTTGACTGAAGGCCCAGAGGCTGAGACTGTGAACCTTGAGACAACATCTCCTCCAGCACCCCATACCCTCAGTGAGGCACCAGCTGGTGATGGTGCATCACAACCTCTCTCTGGCCAGAGCTTGACTGCTGAATCCAGCAATGAAGGCCAAAGCTCTCCTCAGCCTGAGTCATCAAGATCAGTACTTGACAAAGGCAAAAGAAAACTAACTGCTGAGGAGATTGAAGAAGAGAAAAGAAAGAGGAAGAGGAAGCTGAGGGGAGAGAGTTTAAGTGGTTCCCCAGGATTCATGCAAGCTACAATTCTAACTGCTCATGTTCCAAACACTCAAGAAGATGAGTTAAGGGCAGCCAGACTTAATTATCTGGGGACCAGGAACTACAACATAGATGAACTCATCTCTCTCCCCTTAGAGGAACTAAATGAACTGGCTAACACTGAGTTGTCAAAGGAGAGGAAGGAAGCTGAGGATGCAGCCTTGACCCTCAAGTATAAAGAGGAAATAAGAAGAAAAAGAATATACAAGAATATTCCTATCCTCTCCCCAGTTCAAGAAAGCCTTGAGTCAGAGGCTGTGGCAGCTGATCAACCTCAAGTAGTTAATGAAGAAGGAAAGACAAAGATGATCAACTACCTGAGTGCCACAGGACTCTACCAGGCACATGCACTTCTTCCCTTACCATATGATTACATACTGTTTGAATACAACAAGCAGCTGGAAGAGCAAGCCAAAAGAGATAGGCAAACTGCTAGGAAAAGGGAAAGGGAAGAAGCTGCCAAGTCAGGAGCCATCATCAAGAAAAGTCAGAAAAAGTTTGCAGATAGGCAGAAGATGATGAGCTTCTTGAAGCTGTATGGGTTCTCCGAAAGGAGGCTTGGTCCCATGTCTCTGTCTATAATGGATGAGCACATAAGGGTGATCAAGCAGAAGAATAAAAGGGGAGAGCTTGTGGATCTCCACTCACCATCAGAACAAGCTCAACCTGAAGTTGAGGTAAAGGTTGAACCTACAGAGACAACACAACCTGCACCTGAAGCTACATAACAGCCAAGTTCATTTTCTGATCCACAGTAGGGTTCTCCTCCCTCTCCTTCTGAACCTGGGAGAGAGGAGATCCAACTGAGAGGGAATCCATTGAATAACCTGGTACTGAAGACCAACCCTCTCAGTTAAAATCATCTGGGAGAAAAAAAAGGATGGCCAGAAGAAGATCCTCTAAGAAGAAGAAAGGAAGAAAGGCATCCACCTCCCAAACTCAGGATGAGTCAGAACATCCTGAGGAAGTGCATGAAGAGGGCTCTCAACCAACTCCTATCATAGTAGAGCCTCTCTCTGTTGGAAGACCAATTCTATCATGGACATTTGCTGAAGATCCTGATAGATGGTATGTCACTAGAGATCAGGGAGAACAACATGTCTACTTCACTAGTGACATGCTTGAACTCCCTCTGCATGATCTCTATGACATGAGAAGGTACTTCATGGGTCTGAAGAATCCTGATCTGCTGATGAAGAAAGGAATTATGAAGATCCTCATGTGGACTATCCCAGTCTGAAGACCTCTCTGTTTTAGTAGCATCAGCCTAGGGGGAGTTTGTATGAACCTCTAAGGTTATGAGGCTGATGCAACCAAAGGATACCAAAACAACCAAGTCTTCCAACATGCACTAAGGAACAAAGAAGAACTAGCTTCGGAAGTTTTACACACTCAAGTAAAATGCTAAGTGTAAAATCTTCCGAATCCAATGTTCATGTGAATCTAAGGATCGCAACCAGGAATTATCAGTGTTAGATTGGTTTCGAATTAATTATCTCGGAATTACCATTAATCGTTGTTTAATTGATTAACAAATAAATATCGATGCCAGAGAAAATAAACAATAAATGATCAAACGATATCAACAATATGCAAAGAATAATGATTTGAATCAAGCGTAATTCATTAAAACTGATTAATGATTACAAAGAATCAAATAATAATTGCTAACAAAATTCTATGCTATGATTGTGTTTATGATTTTTGGTGAGTTGATGTGACGGCTGCTGGGTTTGTGTTGATCGTGCGAAACGATGTGATGGTATTTTTGTCGCCGTTTCTTGCTGTGTGTTTGATGTGAAACCTAGGACTCATATTTATAGACACGCGTGTTTCTGTTAAGGAAACAGTGAATCTTTTGGAGTCTGTGATTGACTTGTTGACTAGAAACACTTGTATGATTTACGTGTCTGGTTCTTCCGTAGTTACTTTGTTCTTCCGTAGCTACTTGATCTTCCGCAGTTACTTTGTTCATGTGGTGTGTTTGTTCATCAGTGAATACCCATATTCATCCGTAGAAGATCTTCTGATGAATGTCTTGTAAGAAAGATATCTACGGAAGAACAAAAATGTTCATCCGTAGATGTTTCTTACACTTAGTCAATTTCAGAAATTGACCAAGTATAATGTTTGTACCTGTAATCATACACATAAATCAACACACATATGGGTTAACCTATATATATACATAATGAATTACAAATATTCATTACATGTATTGATTAAAGTTCTAAGCCTATACAAAATGATCTAGACCTATTATTCCAAGATCTAACAATACTCCCCCTTAGGCTTAGACACTTGTAATCAGGTCTTCAAAACTGAAAGCTCTTTGACTCTTGACACCATTTTCTTGTTGAAATATGACACTGCATCCTTTTGATCATCGTACTTGTACTTGATCTCCATTCTGCATATCATTTGTAGTGTCTCAAAGCTCAATCCCAAAATGTCTTCTTCTGTAGTGAGAGTTTCCACAACACTCTGATTATTGACTATTTCCAGCTCATCTTGTTCTGACATCCTCAGTTCAGATACTTCCTTGATGTTAGCTCCTCTTAACAGTCCAGCCTCATATCTTCTTCTTTTGTATGCTTTTGCATGCAGTTTGTCAATGACTTGTATGATATGCAAATACAGGCATAGGTCATTTTGAGCTTGATCATCTTTGAGTTTTGGGAAGAACTTATCATGTAGGTATGAAGTGTAGCTTGGATGCAGAAGTTTAATTTCAATTGGATCAAACAATCTTATACTCCTTGCTTTCTTCTTTTCTTCATTTCTCATCAGCACCAGTTCTTTAGTCTTCTCCACATATCCCCACTCAGTTATGGGAAGAGTGTATTGATTTCCTTCAATGACTTTTATGGCAGCTGTTTTTTGTTAGAGTATCCAACCCTCCTTATGAATTCATCATCAACCAGTGTAGAGGAGTTGGATTTTGATCTTCTTTTCCCTTGGTATCTTTTCTTGTGTTCCCCATCTTCTCTTCTTGCTTCCTTGAGTACATCATCCTTAAATTTTGTTTTCAACTTTCCAACCAATACAGAGAAATCTCTTCCTCTTGGGCTTATTGGGTAGTTGGAGATGATCAAACTTTGAAGGTCTTTGATGTCAGTATGAGGCAACAACAAGATTGATTCAAGTAAGTGGAAGTATTCAACTCTTCCAGATACTCTCTTGATAAGTGCACAATCCCACTCTGGATCATATTTCCAGGCCATAATCCTATTATCTTCAGCAGTAGTGGGAGTCGTGATATGATCAAACAACTGGATTAAGGAAGATTTTTCTTCAGTGATATCTCTCACAGTTATGCCCAGAGGCCATACATTCCCAGGGATCACCTCTCTTGGTTCTTTGATCAATTTATCTTTCCCTTTATGTTGATCTTTGCTTTCAACTGTTACTGGTTCAGCAGGGGTTTTTAATTGATGTTCATAGGAAGGATTTGGAGCTTTAGTTCTGAATTTTACTCCAGTTTCCAATTCCACCTTCATTACATGCTCCATCATCCTTCTAAGCTCAGCCACTGATCTTCCTTTCAGCTCATGTATCTTGTAGTTATGACTTTGTAACCAACAAGTCATATTGTATTTGCTCAGAGTTGTTGTGTCACAGTGACCTAGCTCCTTCTTTGTTTTCTGAATTGTCTGAAAGGCTATGAATGTTTCATAATTGCAATCTGGGATCATGAAGCTTGCTAGCTCAAATTCCTTCAGTGCTTCCTTCATTTCTGTCATGTTCATTCTCTCAACCATGTCATATGGAAACCCATGATTGATCAGGGTCATAAACATAGTTGATTCAGGCCTTTCTTCCAATATGTCTTTGGTGGACAGTAGGTCATCAGCCTTTGATTCTTTTTGTTCTTTGGGAGACTCATCTTTAGTAAGCTCATCCCATTCAGCATCACTCTCAGTTTCAGCATGAGACTTAGGCTTTAAATTGGAAACATCCACTGAAGGAGTGAGCTCTGGAGATGTAGGCCTTGATCTTTTTAGTGAATCTTCAACATTAATCACCTCTTTCTCTACATACCCCAAATACTTCCTCTTTCTTGAGTACTGAATGATTTGCTTTGAAGCTTCAGTAGATTCTTTTATTTTTGTTGATGGAGCAGCATTCGATTCATGTGCACAAATTTTCATCTTGAGCTCATCAATTTGTTCATCTTTCCTTTTCAACAAAATAGACTGAGCAGTGAGAGAGTTGTTTGCTTGTTCAACTTCCAATATGAGCTTCTCTTTTTCAGTCTTCTCATGCTTCACAGAGTCTTTAAGTTCTTTAACCAGCTCATGCAATGCATCAATTACTTCATTGTTGGTTTGAGCATCTTCTCTTAATCTGATCAGTCTGGATTCTTGTTTGTTCATCAGCTCCTCCTTTTCTTTTAACATTCCTTTGAGCTCTCTAATTCTTTCCAACCTTTTATTTGATTTGATGATAAGTTTGTTATACTCAACAACCAGATAACTTTTGCTTACATCTATATCATCATCTTCCAGGTCATCTTCATGATAGGCTATAACATCAACATAGTTAGGTTCTTCTTCACCTTCTTGATGTTGACCAGCAATCTCACCTCATTGCCTACAGCAGGAGCTATACTTGCTAAGCTTGAAATACACTCAACTTCTTGATCTGTTTTCTCTTGATGAGGTTGTTGTTGTTGTTGAGGATCAATGATTGGAGATATTGGTTTAGTTTGGTTAGACATGACAGGGGTTTATGGGCTGGTGATTATGAGTGGAATGGTACTTGCTTGAGATACTAACTCAGTCTCACCAGTGTGTACTGAGTTTTGAGATTGAGTAACTGAGATGGGTTCTGTATGAGTACTCTTAGGAGATAGATTTTGTGGAGTTAGAGGTTGTTGATGAATGGGTGATTGAGGGTAAATTGGAGAGATTGGTTGGGTGTGTTGACTGGCTGGAGATTGGATTTGTGGAGATTGATGATGGTGGTGTATGGGAGATTGAGGAGTGGAATGTTGAGGTAAGTCTTGCTCAGCATCAGTAGATTGACTATCTTGCTGATCTTCCCACATCAGTTCTGGTGGAATGTTGGCATTAGCATCTGCCACATGTGCAAACATTGGCATATCTTCTCCTTCATATTTTCCACTGATCTTATTCAGTACAGATCTCCCCAGATGTGCTTGAACAAACACATCACCTTCTCTTGCTATCCCAGGCAATTCACCATTAATGATCAGTTGCATAAACCTTGGAAACATGTACATCTTATCAGCCTTTTGCACTTTGATGTGATCACACAGACAACTGAAAATGTACTTTGAGTAGTTGTATGTCCTTCCCTCAAAAATGCCAATAATGCCAGATGAAATGTGCCTTGAGAATCTATCAAGCCCAGACTTCCTGTTGGAGATGCACTTTAGATATGTGTGACATAAGAATCTATATGGCTTGCACAATCTCCCTTTCTTTATCTCACCCTTGTCAAAGTCACCATCATATCCCATCAGATAGAACACTTTCTCTATGTACTCATTCTCAAAACATCCGGGTGACCAACTTCTTGTTCTCCCAGCTCAAGTGCCCTTCTGATAGTTTGTTCATCAACTCTCATCCTTTCATTCTTGATTTCAGCAACTATCACCTCAGATTCTCCAACTTGCTCTATTCGAGCTGAATTCCAGAAATCAATGATGTGTGCTTGATGAATCACAGGCTCTGCTGATAAAGCATAGAAAAGCCTGGATCGTCGTAGGTATCTGATGATATCTCGACATCCTTCTGCTACAGGGTCGTCAGGATTTAAGAATGCACATACATTGTGCTCTCTTGCAAAACGATTAGCCATCTGTTATAAGAATGAAGAAAATTATGTTAGAGCAAAATCATCACACTTAAGAATACGAAGAGTTTAGACACAGAAATGATGAATCAATCAGTTCATAATTTCGGATTATGATATATTTTACCTTGATATTATTGAACTTGTAATGAACAGAGATCAAGAATCAAGCAAGGTTTAAAGGTTATTGGTAATTTTGAATATTGTCGGACGGGGGTTTATCTGAACGTTTTTCTAGGTTGAAAAAGATGTTCTGAAAAAGTGAATGGAAATGACAAGTCAAAAACATCATTTATACTCCCTCGGATATATTAACTTCATTTATTAAATGAGCTGGGACCCCCTATCCTTATTACCAATTTTATTGTTTCCGCAGATTTTAGTTCTTCCGTAGATCATCTACGGATGACTTAGAATTAAAAACTGATTTTTGATGAAGTATAATTTGAATTTTCATAGATTACCAGTCTATGGAACTATTATACTTTTAAATACTACCACATCCGTAGGTTACCAATCTACGGATGGTCATATTCCTTTTTTGCACTGTAGCATCTACTGAACAGGAAAATGTACTGTAGCTTCTGCTGATGCTGAAGATGCAAAGTTGAAACTTCTTTGATTGTATGGTCCTAATCAACTGATAAAACCATTTATTGCTATTGGACCTTGTTGACTTTGTTTGCATGACAATTTGTGCACAAGAAATATAATTTGAAAAACTTCATGTATCCTTCAGCCAAGTTAGTGCTCAAGTTCCAATTCCTTCATTTGAATTTGGATCATTGAATTCAGCTTTTATGTTTCATGTATTTCATGTAATAACTACTCCCCCTAAATTTGTGATTAATGATAAAGTGTTGCATTCATCATAAATTTATGAAGTAAATAGCATGAAAGGCACATGACAGTCCAAAGATTACACACAATAAATAAACTAAAAGTAACAAAATTGAATTAAAAATATGTACATGCATATAAACACATATAATGGGATCATACTATGACACTAAACTTCTTCCTGATTGAGTTGATTGTTGAATTGTGACCTGATTCTAGTCCTGATTGCAAGTATGTTTGTCCACTTAAATCCAAACAAGAGTATGGAATCAACTAGACATGCTGTTTATCATGTTTTCATGTTTATTAGTGATAAACTGTTATGGGCTCCACATTCAATTCACATTAGAGTTTGTCCTCCATTTGTGAGTCAATTCATCACTTTTTCACACTTAGAAACTATGTACATTAAGTTATAAATTCTATCTTGAGACATATGAGTTGTCTCATAAATGCTTTGCTACAAAAGCTCTTATGTAAATATACAGTTGATCACAATGGATTCTTTTGAGAGCTTAGATATGATCATCATCAGGTCACCAGGTCTTTATTTACGTAAAACAGAGGTGCCGTTAACCCAGGTCTTTGTTTACACAAAACAGAGGGATGATGAGGATCATGATCTTTTCATCAGTTGAATACATATGTATCTCATGGTGTTCATAAACCCAGGTCTTTGTTCACACAAAACAGAGGGAATATGATTTGCAAAGATAGAAGTTATAAAGTGTTTTACATAGTGTGCTTAGGTGAAGAATTGATCACATCAGGATAAGACTTACTTGCTTGATCCTCAAAATGAAGCTTCTCATAAACAATCACCTTTTCATTATGTTAAGCATGCTCTTAGTATAATCTTCACTCAAGTTGAATCTACTTACATATCAAAAGAACTTTTGATCAGTTTTTAAAGAAATTTAAGAACTCAGGAAGCAAGCAAAGGCACAGTGTACTATCATTTCCCAAACCATATGTCATGCAGAAATAGAAGACACAATAAATAAAGACAAGGACAGACACATGCTTTTCTTTGTTAATGATGATTAATCTAAGTTAATCATGCCCAAAGACTCAATTAGAAAATTAAATCTAACTGAATCAAAGGCCTTAGTGAATAGATCAGCAAGCTGATTTGTTGTATCCACTTTGACTAACTTGATTAAACCTTTTTCTGAGCAATCTCTCAGAAAATGATATCTGATTTCAATATGCTTTGTTTTACTATGTTGAACTGGATTAGCAGTGATAAACATAGCAGCTGAATTGTCAATATAAATTGGAGTTTGAAGGAAATTGTAACCATAATCAAGTAATTGGTTTTGCAACCAAAGGACTTGAGAGCAACCAGCTGAAGCAGCTATGAACTCAGCCTCAGCTGTGGATACAGATACATTTGTTTGCTTTTTGCACTGCCATGAAACAAGTCTTGGTCCTAAAAATTGACATCCACCAGTTGTGGATTTTCTATTGTTGTTGCATCCTCCATAGTCACTGTCTGAATAAGAGTAGAGAGAGAAGTCTCCATCTTTTGGATACCATAGACCAAGGGCTGGTTTCCCTTTGAGATATCTGAAAATCCTCTTCACAGCATTCAGATGGGACTCTTTTGGATCTGCTTGGTACCTAGCACACACACATACAGCAAACATTATGTCAGGTCTGCTGGCAGTTAAATACATAAGAGATCCTATCATTGATCTATATAATCTTTGATCAATAGATTTTCCTGTAGGATCAGGTACAATTTTGTCAATTGTTGAAGCAGGTGTTTTGCATGAAGATGTATTAGCAAGATTGTACTTCTTCAATATTTGATGAATATACTTTTCTTGATTGATGAATATGCCATCTGTTTTCTGATGAACTTGTAGTCCAAGAAAGAAAGTTAATTCTCCCATTGAGCTCATTTGAAACTGAGATTTCATCAACTCTTCAAAGCTTTCACACAGTCTCTTGTTTGTTGATCCAAATATAATGTCATCTACATATATTTGAACAACTAAGAGGTCTTGATGTTCATGTTTGAGAAAGAGAGTCTGATCAATAGTTCCCCTTTTGTATCCATGCTTGAACAAGAAAGATGATAATGTTTCATACCACTTTCTTGGTGCCTGATGAAGACCATACAAAGCTTTGTCAAGCTTGTATACTTTATGTGGGTAATCAGGATCTTCAAAACCTGGAGGTTGAGCTACATAGACTTCTTCATCAATTTTCCCATATAAAAAGGCACACTTCACATCCATTTGATAAACAGTGAACTTCTTATATGATGCATAGGCTAGGAATACTCTAATGGCTTCAATTCTTGCAACTGGTGCAAAAACTTCATCATAGTCTATCCCTTCTTCTTGAGTATATCCTTGAGCAATCAGCCTAGCTTTGTTTCTCACAATGATACCTCTGTCATCTAGTTTATTTTTGAATAACCACCTTGTGCCAATTGGATGTTGGCCTTCAGGAAGATCAACTAGATTCCAGACCTTTTGCTTTCTGAATTGTTGAAGTTCTTCTTGCATGGCTTCAATCCAGCTATTATCTTTTAGTGCAGCTGTAATGTTTGGAGGAACCACTTGTGAAAGAAAACAAGTGAAAAGACAGATGTTTGCAGCTCCCCCTTGGCTTCTTGTGGTTCTTTCATTGAGATCTCCAATGATGTTGTTTATTGGATGAGTCTTATGAATTCTTGTTGTTGGAATGGACTCAACTGGAATAGATGATTCCAAGTTAGTCATATGCATTGATGCAGATATATCCAGCTGAGATGATGAATTTATGAAGTAATCAAATTGATCATCATTGGAAGCTGAATGATTTTCGTTTTGTACATCAGCTGCATTGTGAGTGCCATCCGCAGGAGTTACAGGAACATCTACGGATGTATTTTGTGCTTCCGCAGGAGTTACAGTAACATCTACGGATGTATTTTGTTGACTTGCTGACAATGACTCTTTGGAATGCAATGGACCATCTCCAATATGTGGAATATCTACTGATGTGAATGGAACATCAGCTGATCCAATAATCACATCTCCGGATGTAGGACACTCATCTGCGGATGCAGAGTCAGCAGCTGCTGATGAAGTGTTTGCATCTGAGGATGTAGATCCATTTGCTTGGTCTTGTGCTGCATTATTGACATTATTTGGTGTTCCTTGTTCCATGATACTTGAAGTTTGTATTCTTGGAGGATCAGCAGATAATGACACTTCATTCATGTTTGGAGGAACAAATGGATAGCATGTATCCTCAGTACCTGCAGCATTCAAATAACCAGAGTTAAATGAGTTTGTGAGTGCATCTATATCAAACAACCATGATGATCCTTTTACAGATTTAGGAAATAAGGATTCATCAAAAGACACATTAGGAGTTTCTTCCACAATGTTTTGTTGTGGAATGTAGATCCTATATGATTTAGATGTTGAAGAATATCCAACGAAGAAACCATCATAGGCTTTCTCTGAAAATTTTCCCAATTGTTCTTTTGTGTTTAAAACAGATACATGACACCCAAAAGCTCTAAGATATCCTATGTAAGGTTTTCTTTTAAATAAAAGCTCATAAGGTGTTTTATTGTGTTCTTTGACAATTAATGTCCTGTTTTGAACATTGCATGCTGTGTTCACTGCTTCAGCCCAAAAGGTGATTGGCAATTGTGAATCAGCTAGCATTGTTCTTGCTGCTTCAATGAGAGTTCTGTTTCTTCTTTCAGCAACTCCATTTTGTTGTGGAGTTCTTGGTGCACTGAATTGCCTTGCTATGCCTTTATTCCTGCAAAATGAATCTAAGACAGTATTAACAAATTCAGTCCCATTGTCACTCCTAAAAATTTTAACTTTTAAATCAAGTTGATTCTCAATCTTTGTGATAAACTCCATTAATGTTTCTGATGTTTCACTCTTTTGTTTTAAGAAAAAGACCCATGTGAATCTAGTGAAGTCATCCACAACCACTAAACAATATTGCCTTTTTCCAATGCTCATCACATTAGTTGGACCAAAAAGATCCATGTGAAGCAATTTGAGTGGTGTAGTGTTTGTATTTATTATTTTGGATTTATGTGACACTCTATATTGTTTTCCTTTATAACATGAAGGACAATGGTTTGAACAAGAAAATTCTTTCTTTGGCAATCCAATGATTAAGTCATTTTTCACCAATTTATTCATGTTCTTCAAGTTGGAATGAACAAGCCTTCTATGCCACAACTGAGATTCATCTTCTGATGACTTAGATAGCAGGCATGTTTCATTGTTTATGAGTGTTGTATTATTCATATCCAAAACATATGTGTTTCCTTTTCTTGATGCTTTAAGAAGGATCCAATCTTCTAGAACGGCAAAACCTGGCTTAAGAATGTGACAATTAGTGTTATCAAATAATGTGGTATAATTTTGATCACAAATTTGAGACACACTCAATAAATTATATTGAAAATTTTCACAATAATTTACTTTCTCAAATTTGAGCACACCATTAGTTACCATTCCTTCACCAACTATTTTACCTCCCTTCTTATCCCCACCAAATGCCACATAAGAAGCATTTTATGTTTGAAGTCATGGAGAAGAGAACAGTTTATTGTCATATGTCTGGAACAACCACTGTCAACATACCACTTGTTGTCAGCTCTCCAAGATTGCTCTTGCACAATTAAAGAAATCAATTAGATTTGGAAACCCAAGTCTTGATGATCTTGGGTGATCCTGTGGAGTCTAAAATTTTAACTTCCTCATGAATGAGTCTTGAAGATTCAGTATTAATTTTAGATTCAATTGATTCATTGTGTGTTGTTTGTGGTGAGGATGATTCTGTTGATGATGAACTTGTGAAATTTTGTTCTGATTTTTCAAACTCTTCCTCAAGGATCTTCTCTTTCTTTGTTTGCTGTTTTGACTTTGATGATGATCCTTGATTGTTGAAAGTTTCATCATCCTTTGATTTTGAATGTGAAACATGAGTTCCTTTTTCAAAATTATCAAAGAAAGTATCTTTAGCATTTGACTTCTTATTGTTCAAATCCACCTTTTTGTGAGGTGTCTTTGATTGTTGAGGAGTCTTTGATTTCTGTTCAGGTTGTCTTTTCTTCAAAGGTTCACTATCAACTGATGGTTTCTCTTGTGTTTTGTCACCTTTTGTTTTTGTTTTTGTTGTTTCTTTAATCTTGAATCTTTTTGATCTTCACTTGATTGAGATTCTGATTCATCCTTCTCAGGTTGTTTCTTCTTTGTGCTCTTTGTCTTGTTCTTTTTGTTAAAATAACATTCCTGAGTGGAATGGTTATTTTTGTTACAAATAGCACAATGTTTGTTGAAGTAACAGTCTGAAGTCATGTGATTGTTCATATTGCAGATGGAGCAATAGCTGCTGAAGTAACAGTCTTCAGTGTTGTGATTTTTCATATCACACCATTTGCAATACTTTTCTTCTGACTCATTATCAGACTCAATTAATTTCTTCTTCTTTTGCTGTTTTTGAGTCTTCAACTCCTTCTCAAACTTTACTGAAGCTGACTCCTTTCCTTTTCCTGACATGATGTCAAAAGGTTCATGTTTATCAGCTGAAGTTTGTTGCTTTGAGCTCACACCTTTTTGAGTTGTTTTCTTTTTGGTCGTTTCTTTTGCCTTCCGCAGATCATCTACTGATTCAGTAGATTTGTTTTTCCGCAGATCTGCTACTGAAGAATGTTTCTTCTTCCGGAGAAGTTCTGCTGATACTCGCTTCTTTTCAGTTTCTAAGGAAGATTTGTGAACTTCAGTAGATGTACACTTATCAATCACTTCAGTTGAAGGTTTTTGTTGCTGATGAAGTACTTGAAGACCTTCATTTAGCTGAGCTATTCTCTTGCAAATAGTCTTCAACATGTTTCTTTGCTTAGGAGGATATGGCAACTTTGTTTGCTCAAGTACTTTGGGAATGATTGTTTCAACTGAAACATTCTTACCAATGTTCAGTTGATCCGCACAGTTATCATCATGTTCATCAGAATCATCCAAGTCATCACATCCATCAAAGTCAAATTCTGATTCATTTTGTTTGATTTTATCTGATTCAGAAGACTCAGTTTCACTCACCTCAGATTCATTGTTATTAACTTGTTCAGTACAGTTTGTTTCAAACTTGGTGCATGGCACAAAATGATTTGACAAGCTATTTGTCATTGATTCAGGTAAAGTTGTATAGTTATCATTCAAAGGAGGTGCAACAGCATTATATCCCAACCCATACCTGTTCTTTGATTCAATATGAGAATTCAATAATTTCTCATATTGCTGAGATGAAAGTTGAAATTTCTGAAGTTTCACTTCAGTTGATGCATGATCAGCCATGGATTTAGTTAAGGAAGTGGTCAGATGCTCAACTTGGGCTTTTAAGCTGTAATTTTCTGAAACAAATTTATCTAAATCTTTTTGTAAAGAGTTAATTTTGAATTGATATAATTTATGTTCTCTTACATGAGATTCATTCAAAATCATTATTTCTTTTACTTTATCAGCCAGTTGTTGAGCATGGACTCTATATCTTTCAACTTCCTCAACACACATTGATGAACACAATCTATCTCTTACCTCTCTAGCCATAGGTGGAACTTTGTTCTCCATGTGGGCCATTAAAGCTTGATTTTCATCCAAAACTTCCTTCTCATACATGCTCCAGTCACAGGTTCCATCTTGGAGAATGATCATCCCAGTTTCTTTAGAATTACTAGGTCCTGCTGATGCATTTGTGACTGGTGGGGATGAGTTGGTTAGCTGTGGTTGTCTATAAGATCTCTGAGATGTTGTTGTTTGATAAGATTGATGCTGATGAGACTGATGTTGCTGCTGTTGTCTCATGTCAGGATTTGATTGTTGATTACATTCTCTTGAGAAGTGCCCATAGAGATTGCATTTGAAACATCTTACCTTTGACTTATCAACACCAATCTTTGATGTTTTGCTTGCTGCAGCCAAACTTTTGTTTCTTCTCAAGTATTGTTTGGCTCTATAAGCAATCATTGCCATTTGCCATTGAAGATCCATCTCCTCTACTACATCTGGATGTAGTTCTTCCAAGTCTTGTTGGCAGATATTTGCAGGTGTTAAGGTGCTTCCTAAGTAGGCTTGAAAACTTGAACTAAAAGCTGCAAATGCTGCTTTTTGTTCTTCAGAATCCAGAATCACAGTAATGGGCTCTGCTTGGTTGTTGTTTGTTGAAGACTTTGCTGCTGATGTAGATGCATCTTTTCTATCATCAGGTCTTCCTTTTTCTTTTCCTGATTTACTTTGAGAAGATTTCTTTGAAGGCTTTGATGCATAAAAGCTCACTTCTTCTTCATCTTCACTCAAAGTACAAGAGTTGTCACTATCATTGTTAGAGATAAAAGCACTTCCAGCACTTTTGGTTTCTTTAAAATGATAAGGTGTGACATGTGTTCTCACACTCTTGTTTCTTGATTTTTCATCCATTTCAAGAGCCTCAACTTTAGCTACCAATGTATCTAAGCCAGTTGCTTTGAGATCAATGGTGTTCTTGAACATGGACACAGTTTGCTTCCAACTTTCAGGCAATGTATGGAGCATCTTTTTGTTCATTCCTCATTTGTATACTTCAACTCCATGATGTTCATCTCGGTTACCAATTGCATAAACCTATGGAGTTGTTGAGGAATTGATTCACCCTCAATATGATGAAATGTTTCATATTGTGAGCGAAGTGTGTCCTTCCTAATGCTTCTGATTTCATCACTCCCTTCACAAAGAGTATGAAGTATCTTCCACAAGGAATTTGCTGTTTTATAATTCTCACACCTGATTAGTATTTCTTCTGGTAAAGCCATACTGAGCAAACTGTATGCTCTAATATCAACTTTAACCTTTTTAACATCATCAGGTGACAGATCTTTTGTACTTATGGGTTGATTTTTGTCATTATAATCCGGCCCAAGGGTGGGTGGAATATAAGGACCTTCAGTTATTGATACCCATAAGTCAGAATCAGTGTAGTTCACATGATTTCTGAACTTGATCTTCCAGGATTTAAAGTCTACTTTTGTTTCCAACTTTGGAGGCTGGTACGATGATCCACCGACAAAGCTACTCATTTTAGTCAAATATTGAAGTTTTAACTAAAACAAAGTTTCTTATGAACAGTTAATGAGAGTCAGTCAATAACACAGATCTATGTTTCAATTAATTTGAATATAGATCAATGTTAACCGAGCAATGTAACAATACTCGCTGAATGACAAATCACTGATTTATTGAATTTCAAATCTTCACACCAATTACTTTTGATTAAAAAAAGTTATAGATCTAGTCAGAAAACTAATAGATCTAGGTTTCGAATTAAACAATTCTAACACCGATAGATCAATCGATCTAGATCAATGAGCACTTGGCTCTGATACCACCTGTGAATTATCAGTGTTAGATTGATTTCGAATTAATGATCGCGGAATTACCATTAATCGTTGTTTAATTGATTAACAAATAAATATCGATGCCAGAGAAAATAAACAATAAATGATCAAACGATATCAACAATATGCAAAGAATAATGATTTGAATCAAACGTAATTCATTAAAACTGATTAATGATTACAAAGAATCAAATAATAATTGCTAACAAAATTCTATGCTATGATTGTGTTTATGATTTTTGGTGAGTTGATGTGACGGCTGCTAGGGTTTGTGTTGATCGTGCGAAACGATGTGATGGTATTTTTGTCGCCGTTTCTTGCTGTGTGTTTGATGTGAAACCTAGGACTCATATTTATAGACACGCGTGTTTCTGTTAAGGAAACAGCGAATCTCTTGGAGTCTGTGATTGACTTGTTGACTTGTTGACTAGAAACACTTGTATGATTTACGTGTCTGGTTCTTCCGTAGTTACTTTGTTCTTCCGTAGCTACTTGATCTTCCGCAGTTACTTTGTTCATGTGTGTGTTTGTTCATCAGTGAATACCCATATTCATCCGTAGAAGATCTTCTGATGAATGTCTTGTAAGAAAGATATCTACGAAGAACAAAAATGTTCATCCGTAGATGTTTCTTACACTTAGTCAATTTCAGAAATTGACCAAGTATAATGTTTGTACCTGTAATCATACACATAAATCAACGCACATATGGGTTAACCTATATATATACATAATGAATTACAAATATTCATTACATGTATTGATTAAAGTTCTAAGCCTATACAAAATGATCTAGACCTATTATTCCAAGATCTAACATTCAGAAGACTACTAAGGAAACTTTACACTAAGTGTCAAGTTTCGAAGGTTAAAGATGAAGTCTTTGAAGCTCTCAAGACAAAGTATTCCGAAGTTGAATAAAGACTAGACTGATTACTTTAGAAAAGAGAGAAAGACACTTTTTCTGTCAACTTTATCATAAAGCAACCCCTGTCCGCTGCATGCTCTGGTGGTTCACCAACTATCATAAGTTGGTGAAACTTCCATGCTTTAGGATAAAGTAGATAAGGTCTTTGTCTGCAAGTTTCTGTATTTGTTTCTTTTTGGCTTTTTGTAATAGGAAAGTCAGTGAGTTATGGCCTGTCATAGTCACTAGTCAAAAGGTAATCTGTCTTTTGACTTTAGGCTGATCTTGTTGTCTAGATTAGTCACATCCAACTGTCTTTTTGCATATTGATGGTTGTAGGTTTAGTATAAAGATTCAAAGGTTCTTGTATTTCAAATATCAGTGCAAACACTTGTAATAGAACCTAAGAAGCAATATACTACTTCCTTGAAAATTATTTCTTGTGTTCTTGCTCTTACTTTACTTGTGTTGTGCATTGTATCATCTGTTTAAGTTATAAGTTCCCCATTTGAATTGTTAAGTGATCCTAAAGATCCTCCTAAGTGTGTTAACTAAGTGCGAAGTCCCTTTTAACGGTCCTGCAGTTAGAAAAAGCACCATGCAGTGTATCAGAGTCTGTCAGACAGACCATACTTTTGTCCACTGGTTCATAGTTGATTCTTCCGAAGCTAAATGGCTTCGGAAGAATAAGTTCTTCCGAGGCCATTTGTACTTCGAAATAAACAAGTTCTTCCGAATCTTCTACAGGTCTTTATGTCTTTATTCTTCGGATGACTTTATCTTGAATCTTCTAAGTGTGAATACTTTGAAAGGAGAATTGCTTGGTCTTCGGAAGACTTTGTTCTTTCCTTCAAAAGTTCTTCATATACTTCGGAAGGAAAACTACTTAGTCTCGGAACACTTAGTTTTTCCTCCGGAAGCTCTTCAGACATAATGCTTCGGAAGATCTTTGACATAGCCGCGAAAGAGTAGTTTTGTCTTCGAAAGACTTCTTCAGCTTGTACACAAAATTGTTCTAAGTGTTGTTTTGGTTGCACCAGCCTCATATGATCCAACAAACTCCCCCTAGGCTGATGCTACCAAAACTTCACTTCCTCTTGCTCTTCAAGGCCTTCAACACCAGGGAAAGCAGATATCTATCCGTCTCTTTTTTTTTCCTGATGTGGTGGTGAGGAGTTTGTACATGTCATTTGTAGATAATAAATCCAGTCGATTTCTCTGAATGACATGTACTCTTTGCTGCATCCCTCTAAAGATAGTTAGTTGATGGGAAAGGTAGTCATATTCCCATCTAACTATAGGATCTGAAGTGGTGAAGTAGAGCCCTCAACCATCTGTAGAAATGTCTTCCCTTTTGTGGTTGTTCCTTCTTTAGCATCCTGTGCTCTCCTTTTCAACTCTTCTTCAATCTTGGCCTTTTTTATGAGCTCGGCTAGATGAAGGCTGCTTGAATGATATTTGATGTGAGCAGCTATCTCAGAGTTGGAAGGATTGGAGAATGGCTTCTCTGCTAACTCAGCAATGTCAAATCTACTAGAATGTGACAGAGATGAAGTGTCAGTCCTGGTAACTTCACCATTCTCCCTTTCCACAGCAAAGCTGTGTGAATCTTCATCGAACCTCCACTGGAAAATTTTCTTTCTAGGATAGAGGGGTTTTGTTGGTAGTTTGTCCCTATTCTAGTGTCCAGCAGAGTCACCAACATTCTTCTTAACTTCTTTTCTACTTCATTGAGAGTATCTGAATTTGTTGCAAGAAGTTGAAGAGCTTGGTCCAGTGTTCCTCTAGGAAGATCAAGGAATGCATCTCTTATGAGGGAACTGGAAGAGCCATCAATGAAAGTTAGCTGGATGGACTCTTTCTCATAAGAGATTTTGCTTAGTGTTGTGCAATTTGTGAGCTTCTTCTTTATCTCCTTGAATTCTTCCAAGGTCAGGGGTTTTGATGGATTAGAGGATGGTTTGGTTTTTGAGTGGGTTCTTGGTTGTGTTTTAGGTCGTAGGATAGGTGGTGGTGGTGGTTGGTGGGACGTAGTAGGTGATGGTATAGGTAAGGTTGATGGAGAAGGTTCAAGGGTGAAAGGTTCTGTTTTGATGGGGAAGGGAGGCGGTGTAGGTTGTGTTTTGGGTAGTGGTTTGGGTGCCATTCTCTGAACACTAGGAGTTTAAGCAACCTCCTGCCTTCTTCCTAAGCGAATGTCAGCTTTGATCTCGCTGATATGTCGCTGTAGGGTCTTGATTGACATGGGACCCACTTGCCTACCGGAGAAGCCATGAGCTCAGAGATAGGATTTCATCCAATCCTTGTCTCTCTCCTTTTTGGCAGTCACAAGTTCTCCCTCTACTACTTTCTTTCTATTTTCTCTCAATTTCTCCCTAGCAGCCTTCTTCTTCTCCTTGTTGATTAGATCTTGTTCTTTGTGAAAAAGAAACAGGATCATGTCATTTTGGTGAGGTGCCAGCTCCTCTTGAGAATAGCCTCTGTTGCAGAGAAAGGCTATTCTCTCCATCCTCTCCCTTTCCCTGGCTTCTTCCTTCTTCTTCCTTCTTTTCTCCTTTTTGGCCAACCTTGCTGCTTCTTCCTTTTCTTTGTTCAGCAAGGTTGCCTTTTCTAGTTTCACAAGCTCATCAGTTGGGAGTAGAAGAGTTTCTTCATTGGCTACTCCCAGGCTGATGAGCCGGTCAATGATTTCCACCTTCCTTTTATTGTTGAGACTTGCTTGGGCGGCTTTTGCTGCTTTGCTACTTGCAGCCAACAACTTTCCAGTATCAAGTCTACCTTTCTTCTTTAGCTTCTCCAATCTTTCCTCTTCTAGTAGCTCCTCAGCAGTAAGCTTTCTCTTCCCCTTAGGATCAGAGGAAGATTCAGCCTTTAGGAACTCAGGTTCAGAAGATTCAAGTTGGAGTGAGGGTGTTTGAGGTGGTGGTTCTTGTAAGAGAGGGGTTGTAAGGAAGTCCTCACTGTTAATCTCAAAGGCTAGTTCAAGGATTGCCTCTGTGATGAACAGACACTGGATAATAAAGACAGTCCAATTATTCCTTCGATAGCTTGGATTTTTGCCTCAGAAGTAACTGGAACTGCATCACCTGTCCCATCCAAATCAGTTGCTGGGCCATCAGTCTGTACATGCCCTTCAAAGTTAATCTTGGGTTCAGTAGAGACCTTAGGTCGACCAACTTCCTCTTTAGAGGTAGGTGGTGCATTCAGCCTTTGAAGCTCCTCAGCTCCAAAGTAGGCAATAGCTAGATCAGGGGAGGGCTGTCTAATGGAGGAGATTAACAGAAATTTGGTTAAAAACCTATTGAGATCTATGAGCATCCTTTGGTCCACTTGAAAGGTAATGGGAGCTGGTTGAGGGAAGACTGTTGTAGGGTGATGTTGTTGGGGGTAAAAGATAGATAAGGCATCAGGAGAGGTTGTTTCTATGGGGTAAGTGGGTTCTTTATGATGTTGTTTCTGTACATTCTCCCCCTTTTTGGTAGCATCATCTTGAGAAGTAGATGAGCGGGAGGAAGAACTTAAAGAAACTTGAATAGGTACGTGCCTGGCAGACTTCTCAATCTGTGTCTCAACTAGTTTAGCCTTGAGATATTCAATCTAAAGTTGCTAAGTTGCAGACCTGTCCTCTAAAGTCTTAACCTTTGATTCAAGGTTTGAGACTTTAGAAATCAGGTCTTCTTTAATGAGTTGCAGTCTACCCTCATCTTCTTTGAAGAATCATAGGGAGATGAGATAACATGCCTGGCATGTTCATCATCACCACCAGTTATGGTTTCTCGGCGCCCTGGATACCCTTCCCTACTGATGTCCTTTTCAGAAACATCAATTGGCAAGGTTGCCATAGACTCAGTCTCACTGATGTCACCACTTTCCTGAGAGGCCAGCGAGACACTCTCAGTAGTGGCGGCTGAGCCTACATGAGTCACCTCCACACCAGTTGGACTCACCTCAGTTTGGCTGATCTGATGTTGGCTAGATATTAGAGGTTCCACGGGCTCATTTGATCTTGAGACAGGTATTCTAGATCAACATCATGGCCCTAACGGAACATAATATCCTCATAAGGTTGGATTAAAAGGTCAGTGAAGGATAGAGAGGTAATTCTAATGACCCGGGACCTTGGTCAACTCCTAATGGATCTTCTGTAATAGCAGATGTTCCAATGATGTGACTGTCCTTTTTTGGTTGCTCAGGGGAGTGTTAGGACTCACCCTGAGAGCTAATGGCTTGGGTTTTGGGCTCATCAGGTTGAGACTAAGGAGACTCAACACTGATACTGAGGTTGATGGTGGAGGAAGGTGTGACCTCTGGCTTAGTGGGAGCCCTGAGTTCCACTCGTGCCTTTTTGGTGTGAACAGTGGGGACCTGATCAATTAGAGTAGATTGATTAGGGGTTTGCTTGGGGCGTCTAGTGTATGTAAATTTAATTGGGTGGGAAGAAGTAGTTGGCATTTGAGTGGGGAGGTCTGGAGTGTGTTCATCGCCTGCTGGGCTTGCAGGGATGTCACCAGGAGCCGTTGGCTCAAGCATACCCGGGAGAAGATCAGTGAATCTCCTCGTGAAATTGGTAGACACCTTCTTCAAGGTCTTGAAGATGCCCGGCCTCATGTGTGGGACCATGAGAGTGTCTTCACATTATAGTCTACTCTGGTCCAGCTCATAGTTTATGATATGCTGAATGAACCTGGGATACATGAAAAATGAATCCCGGGTAAGATTTGCTTGCAAATTACTCAGCACAAACCTTGAATAGTTGAAGCGGAGGCCTTTTACCATTCCATGGACTAGGCATCCCAGATCATATGGGATTTGATCCCAACCCCCTGATTTGTTAGATAGGGAGTGTAGAACGATGTGCAACAAGAATTTCCAGTTGTAGGAGAAATTAAACTTGTAGACAATGGACTTGTGAACATCACCACCATATCCCATCCAAGTATATGTGTTTGCTAGCTCAGATTTGGGGAATTTAGTTGGGGCACCTTCATCATGAAGCTCCAGATGCTCCCTGATGGTAGATTCAGAAATGATGATCCCTTGTCCGCTGATTCTCGACCTGATGACCCTCTCATCGTTCAGAGTTTCACAATGACCGTTTGCCAATTCACTCATGTGATTAGAGTATATGGTAGGGTTTACCATGAGGGCAGTAAAGTATGTGGAGTGAAATAGAAAATTGATGATGGGGGCAAGAGTCAAGGATGGCGACTTGGTTATGTTGAGGATTAAGAGCCATTGCAATAAAGTATGGTTGGATTGAAGGGATTTTGAGAGAGAGTGAAGACGATAATGGGAGTATTAGGTTTTAATGGTGGTAAAAAGGATAAAGAAAGAGAGTCGGAAGTTTTAAATAGGGGGTAAAAGACCATGCCGATAAGGTGAAAAGATAGTTTGGGAGTGTACTTGAGTATGGCTGCAAGGTAGATAATTTAAAATATTCAGAAAAGATTTTAATCTTTACACAGTGGGGCCCAAAGGTTTCCATTACACAGTAAAAGTTTTTTTCCAAAGGAAAAGTTGCTTCTGAGAGAAAAGACTTCTTCCGAGAGTAAGTTAATAGCCTTCGAAAGTAAATTTGATCTATGATCAAATTTGCTTTGGAGGGTAAAAATTCTTCAGAAAGAATACTAAAGTGAAGGAATTTACCTTTGAAAGATATAAAGATCTCTTTCGAGAGTAAATTTCTTTTCGAAAAATTTCCACTTAGAAGAAAAACTTTAGTAACAGGGCTTAGATTGTAATTAGACAACATAAACAAGACACATTTTAAAAGGTTTTCAAAAGAAAAAAACTAGTCAAGGTTAATCATCCCAATAGCTATAATTAAGTATTTAAATCTTTGTTCATCAAAGGCTTTGGTGAATAAGTCAGCATATTGTTCATTTGAAATAACTTTTACTAGTTTAATCAAGTGTTTCTTATGAATATCTCGAATGAAATGATAGATGTCAATGTGCTTTGTCTTGGAGTGCTTAACTGGATTTTCTATAATGGAAATAACACTCGTGTTGTCTATGTGGATAGGAGTATTCATGAAGTTGAATCCATAGTCTAACATCTGATTTGAATCCATAGCAGTTGAGCACAGCAGCTCGCAGCAGCAATGTATTCAGCTTCAGTAGTTGATGTAGAGACATATGATTGCTTCTTGCATTGCCAGGAAATAATCCTTCCACTAAGAAATTGACATCCTCCTGATGTGGATTTCTTGTTAATGTTACAACCACCATAATCACTGTTAGAGTACCCATAAAGATTGAAATCCTTATTCTTAGGATACCAGAGACCCAGTTTGGGAGCTCCTTTGAGGTATCTAAGAATCCTTTTGACAGCAATTAGGTGAGACACCTTGGGAGCAGCCTGATATCTTGCACAGATGCAAGTTGCAAACATGATATCAGGTCTACTAGCTGTGAGATACATCAGAGATCCAATAATTGCCCTGTACTGATGCTGATCAGTATCCTCCCCCTCGGAATCAGGACATAAATTGTGATTTCTGGGTATAGGTGTCTTGGCTGTCTTACAATTTTCATTGAATCTTTCTAAGATGTCCTTGACATACTTAGACTGTTGATAAAGAATCCTTCTTCCATCTGCTTCACTTGAATCCCAAGAAAGAAATCCATCTTTCCCATGGAGCTTATCTAAATTCTTTTTCATGATGCTTTCAAAGTCTTTGCACATTTGCTCATTTCAGGAACCAAATATGATGTCATTAACATAGACTTGAACAAGCAGCATGTCCTTCCCAGATTTCTTTATGAACAATGTCTTGTCTATGGTGCCTCTGGTGTAGCCGTTTTTAAGGAGAAACTGAGTCAAAGTCTCATACCACAGCCTAGGTGCTTGATGCAACCCATAAAGAGCTTTATCCAGTTTGCTCACATAGTTGGATGCTGTGGGTCTTCAAATCCAGGTGTCTGACACACATAGACTTCTCTGTCTATATTTCCATACAAAAATGCACATTTGACATCAAGTTGATAGACCTGTGAAGTTCTTGGATGCGTAAAGCAAGGAAGATTGCACAGCTTCAAGTCTTGCAACAGGTGCAAAGACATCAGTGTAATCTATGCCTTCTTCTTGTGTGTATCCTTGAACAACAAGTCTTGCTTTGTTCTTGATGATCAAACCTCTATCATCTTTTTGTTTCTGAACACCACTTGGTGCCAATAGGGACTTGACCAGGTGGCAAAGGACATAGATTCCATACCTTTTGCCTCTTGAATTGAAGCAATTCCTTTTGCATAGCTTCAATCCAATTGTTGTCTTGAGGGCTTCTTCTACCTTTTTTTTTTCATTTGAGAGAGAAAGCATGAGTACAAAGCATACATTCCATTGTGGTCTGACTTATTGTTCTCACACCTTCTGATACATCCCCAATAATATTTTCAGCTGGATGAGTGTTGTGTATCCTGAGCCTAGGAATCACATCTAGTTTCATAGATAGGTCTAGGTTTGAGAAGTTTTGCTCAGAACTTCAAACACCTTCTCCAGTGATGTCTCACATTCATTCAATGAGGACTGATTGAATGAATGAGTGGCATCATCAATGTTAGTATGCTGTGAAGCAACATCAACAGTTGCCTGTTCCTCCATGTCACTGTCTTCATCAGCTTGGTGTTGAGTGCTTGAATTGTCAACTTCGGTTATGAGGCTTAGTGAGCTGACAATTTGTTGAAGCTCTTTGTTTCCTGAGATACTCATGCTTTCAGGACTTTCAGCAGTAGGAGCTTGTTCTTCATTTCTTCTTGGAGAACTAGAAATAGGTCTGGGTAGCTCAAACAGTTGATCTTCATATGGTCACTTTGAGTTCCTGTTCCAACTGAAACATTCTCACAAGATGGTTAGAATAGTTTGGAAACAATTCTAAATCAAAAATGTATTCAGGTCCATTCCCTCTAACACAAGGAGTGTGCTCATTAACAACAATGTTGGATGATTCCTCAAACTGTTGAGTTTTGATATTATATACTCTATAAGCAATAGAGGTGGAGGAATATCCAACAAAGATAGCATCATCCGACTTTTTAGCAAATTTGCTAAATTGGCCTTTGTGTTGAGTATGGTACACCTACTACCAAAGGACCTAAGAAAGCCAATGACGTGGCCTCTTGTTCCATAGCTCATAAGGGGTCTTCCCATGAGGCTTAACAATGAGAACTCTATTTTGCACATAACATGCAGTGCTGACTGCCTCTGCCCAGAAAGTTAGAGGTAGCTTTGAATCAGCTAACATTGTTCTTACAGCCTCAATAAGTGTCCTGTTCCTCCTCTCAGCAAACCATTCTATTAAGGAGTTTTAGGAGCACTATATTGTCTGGCAATCCTTTTGAGTTACAGAATGAGTCAAGAACTTGATTCTTAAACTCAGTCCCTTGATCTTCTAATGATTTTCACCTTGTGATCCTTTGATTTTCAATTATAAGAATGAAAGATTTTAAAGTTTCAGCTGTTTCATCTTTAGTTCTTAAAAAGAATACCAAGTGAATCTTGTAAAATCATCAACAATCACAAGGCAGTATGATTTCCTTCCAACGCTCATTATACTTGTGGAACCAAAAGATCCATGTGCAATAAGTGTAATGGAGTGGTGATAGAGTTAACTTCTTTGGATTTGTGAGTGACCTTGTGTTGTTTCCTTTTAGGCAAGCAATGCAGTTGTCAAAAACTCTTTTTAGGCACACATGTACCAATTATTTTTAACTAAATTTTTCATGGTTTAAAATTAACATGACACATTCTTTTATGCCAAAGAGTTGACTCATCACCATTGGCTTTGGAAAGAAAGCATGATACTTCACCCAATGGGGAAGCATTGTTCATGTCCAGCTTGTACATATCCCATCTCCTGGGAGATCTAAGAAGCACCAATTCCTGAGGAATTCTCATCCGAGTTTGAGATAATGCACTCATGTTCTGTGAAAAGCATTTGGTGATTTTGGTCACAGAATTGAGAAACCACTTAACAGATTGTGTTCAAGCTGTCTGAAAAAGTTTACTTTGTCAACTTTAACTTACCATTGGATACACTACCTCTACCAGAAATGTATCCTCCGGCTTCACCTCCAAACTGAACAGGACCTCCATCAAAAGTGTTCAAATTGTTGAAGAAGAGATCTGTTCCCTGTCATATGCCTGGAGCATCCGCTATCCACAATCCATATATTTCCATTCTTATCATATGGATGTCCCTGCACATAAAGTGAGATGATTAGTTTACTATTGGAAACCAAGCCTTGTTGGTCTTGGGTTCTTCTAATGTAGATGATTTAATTGAACCAAAGTATAGGCAAGTGGGTTCAATTGTGTTTGTGAGGAAGAGGTACTGGCTGCAGCATCTGTTTTGTTCTTCCATACCATCCTATGGTTGACCAGTGTAGATGATCCTGAAGAGGATTGAGCAGCATGACCATCTTCTGAGACTACTTTCTTTTCGGAAGATTTCAAAGGATTCTTTTGTTCCTTTGTTTGTTCTTTGGCTTGTCTTCTGAAGCTATTTTTTTCTTTGAAGAATGATTTTCTTCCGAAACCAACTTAGCTTCAGAAATAACCTTCCTTTCCTTTTCACTTGGACCATGTGGTAAGGTCCAAATGTGAAACCTTCCTTGACTTCTCTCTTTTAACATTGGTTGCATATGTGTGCTTGCAGGATTGTAGTAATAATCTTTTGCCATGCGGTTATGCAGACCACAGATTATGCACTAATATACTCTTGATGGGGCGTGATGGCTGTTGGTTCTTGCACTCCTTTTCTTCAACAGCTTTCCCTTTTAACTTCTGATCCTTCAGTTGGACAGGAAATGCTGGTACTACACTCCTTTCTGGGTAAGAGTTTCCAACCACTTGGAATCGGCTGAAATGAATACACCTATTTGTCTGGGATCTATCTTCATCCTAGACTCAGTCACCTTCTTGGCATTTTCTTTGCTACCTTGATTTGTTCTTTCTCTCTTTGGTGGTAAGAGGTAGGACATTAGCGGTGGGAATGAGGTTTCTACCTTATTCTTCCCTGTGGTGGTCACCATAGTTGCATCATTCTTTTTCTCATTGGGTAGTGGGTCATCAGTTGGAACCTTTGCTCATGAGTACCACATCTTGGCTGTCTAACAGACACATAAGAGTGTGGTGGAGCAATTTCATTGGTTCCCAACCAACTTTTGTTTTGATAACACACCTTTGATTAGGAGGATGATGCAATGATGGTGTTGAAGTTATGCTTTTCAATAGCATACTTCTTTGCTTTAGCCTCAGCTATTACAAGCTGGGCTTGAGCCTCAGTTAACTTAGAAATTAAAACCTTATTGAGTCCTGTAGTTTGTATGTTCATGTTTTAAAGAGGAAACAGTTTCTCTAACTCTTTAATTTTGAGTTTATAGTCAGATTCTGCTTTCTTGAAATCAGATTTTAGGATGTTCAAGGACTCAATATCGGATTTAATTCCCTGTTGTAATCCTGATAAAGTTTAAACTTAGCAATACAAGCTGGAGCACAGAGGTTTTCACATTCCTTCTGTCTTCAGTTCCAGCCATGAGTGCTTGAGTAGGAGTGACATCTTGCACCATGAAGCTCAGTCAACTTCTTAAGCAACAGCTGTAGTTTGTTGCTCAGCAGGTTTTGGTGCAGCCCTTGAGGTGGTAGGATGTTGGGAGGCTTGAGTTACTAGGATTGGATCTTGGAGCTTTGCATTCCCTAGCAAATAACAAGCTGGTTACAGTTGTAACACTTGGCTTTGCTTTTATCAAATCCAAATTTGCTATTGGTTGGATTCTGAGGGAACTGCCTTCCTGTTCTTTTGAAGAACTTCTTTTCTATAGGTCAGGAGAGCCATCTGTTGACAATGTCCATGTACTCAATGTCATCTGGGCTGAAGCACTCTAGATCATCAAAGCAGAATTGAAAATATCCAGAGAGTGTTCACTTCCTGAGACAAAGGCACGATTATCCTGAAAAGGAGTATGTTGAGCGTGTTGAGACCTGGGTGTCTCAGGGAAGTGATGTATGGCCCAGAGGAAGATGATGGCTATGGGAATAGTTCAGGTACAACTGAGGTTGTCTTGATTTAGGAACATGTAGAGCATTAGCAGGATTGAGGGTCGGTCATCTGTTGGCTTTCTGAGTCTCCATTTCCATACAGTATCCATCAAGGATTCCATACAGTTTAGTCATGCTGAGAGTGTTAAGATTCTCAGTTCTCTTGATAGAAACACAATAGAAAGTCCATTCATGAGGAAGTGTACTCATGATTTCCTTACAATGTCTCTCTTCTGAAGATCCACTCCCATAGACTGAAGAGAGGTGATCAAGTTCATGTACCTAAGTATTATTGGCTCAAGGTCTCACCAATGATATATATGTGAAGTTTTCAAACTTCTGCTTCAGTACATCCTTCTTGGACTCTTGGATTCAGTGGAACCAGAGTACATCAGCTTCAAAGCATCAAAGAGTTCTTTGGCTGACTTGCATGCTGAAAGCCAACCATTATGGAGTTTGGTATGGCTGTTAGAGAAAGAGTCATTGCTTTGCAGTCAACATCTATTTTCTTGAAGTCTTCATCAGAGTAGTCTTCAATGGCCTTCTCAATCATGGAACCATTACCCACTGGGTCTGCTACCTTAGGAACGTAAGGACCATGGGTGGCAGATTTCCATATGCGGCTGTCTTGGTACTTGATGAACCCTTCAATACGTTTACACCAAGTTCCAAAATCATTAGGAGTGATGATAGAAGCCTTGGTCATGGTTCCCATTTTGACTCAGAAAGTTTTGGTTAAGATCATTAAAGTGAGGTGGGTGAGTGAGTGTGAGAAACAAGGGTGATTTGGGATGGTTAGATCTCAAAATCAAGAGCCTGAAGCTCTGGTACCAATTGCAGGATCAGTTTTGACTCTAAACACAGAACTCACTAAGTCTCACTTGATCGATGAAGCACAGAATCTCAAACTAAAGTTGACAATAATATACGAAGTAATGAACAAGAGAATGGTTTCAAGATACTTGTATATATTACTTCTCAACTCAGTATTACAAGACTCTTAAGCTCATGCTACATAAGTTACAATGAGAAACTATATATACTGCTATCTACAGCCGGTTATACTTGGAAAACCAGCTGGAATCTACTACTAGATAAATACTATATTGCTAGAAGTAAAGTATCTAAGATAAAATAATATCCTAGATAAGGTAGCCATGACAGATTCATAACTTACCTTTTGGCACCAACTAAGAATGGTATCTGTACTAAGTTGAAAAGGTGAACAGTGGATTAAAGTATGGTCAACTACATGGGTTAGGAATAGCACCATGCAGTGTATCAGAGTCTGTCAGACAGACCATACTTTTGTTCACTGGTTCATAGTTATTCTTCCGAAGAAATGGCCAGAAGAATAAGTTCTTCCGAGGCCATTATACTTTAGAAGAAACAACTTCTTCGAATCTTCTACAGGTCTTATGACTTTATTCTTCGGAAGACTTTATCTTGGATCTTCTAAGTGTGAATACTTCGGTAGGAGAACTGCTTGGTCTTCGGAAGACTTTGTTCTATCCTTCGAAAGTTCTTCTATACTTGGAAGGAAAACTACTTAGTCTCTAAAGACTTAGTTTTCCTTCGGAAGCTCTTCAGACATAATGCTTTGGAAAATCTTTGACATAAACGGAAGAGTAGTTTTGCTTCGAAAGACTTCTTCAACTTGTACACAAAATTATTCTAAGTGTAGTTTTGGTTGCACCAGCCTCATATGATCCAATACTTTTGTTCAATGATACTAGATAAGAGTCTGTAACCACCTCCACCACCGAGGAGGCGGAATAGAGGGAGAAAGGTTACTAGTGTTAGAGGTTTTATTCAGTGACGGTGTGATTGTTTGGTTTTGGCGGTGTGGTTATAAGGTTGGATGGTGTTGGGGGTTAGGGTTTCTTGTGGGTGGTGGGTTGGTTTTAGAGTTAGAGAGGGGGGGGGGAAGAGAGAGAGAGAGAAGTGGAGAGAGGGAGAGAGAGAGAGAGAGAGAGTGAAGAGAGAGAGAGAGAAAGGTGTGTATATATCTTATGTGTATATATATGTTTAGTATATATGTTTTATATATATATTGAGATAGGATAGAAGAGAGAGAGAGAAAAGGAAAGAGGAAAAAAAAGTATTTATATTTGCATAGAGTGATACTTTTAATCCCAGGGTATTATCGTCTTTTTAAATATTTATGGTGACATTGGATGGAGTTAACAGATTGGACATAATTATGATAAATCTCAAACCATAGTGGTTAAACGAGCGTTTTAAAACTATGGGGTGAAAATGAATGGTTATAACAACAAACCATAGGGACTAAAAGCGTAATTTATTATTAAATAAATATAAAAATTTAATAACTTAAAGGGTCAATGGATTTTAATACTTCTAATTTCTATTTATTGATCTGGATAATCTCAACTCAAAAAAATTTACAGGCACTCCAAATTTGAGTTTATTTTCTTCTAATGATTGTTTGCTAATTGTGAGCTAACCTCATTAGTTTTTTGATGACGGTGACTGCTTTGTGGACAAAAACACTAAGTAGAAAGTTAAAACTCACTATCAGATCCGTCAATCTAAAACATATGCACATTAATACCCGTCAATCTCCACCTTCTAATTGAACCACTTGACTCGTTGGAGGTAGATTGCCGGTGACAATGAGGCTAGACAACGGAAAACAGACCTAATAGAGGCTAGGCAACACCAGGTTGAAAATTGCTCAAAGTTGGCACCATTTCATCAAAAAAAAACTAACGGGGTTAACTCTCAGTTAGTAAAGAATCATTGGAGGAAAATAAGCTTAAAGTTGAAAGTGTCTGTAAACATTACTGAGTTGAGATTAATCTCGAAATAAATAAAAGTTGAAATTATTAAAATTTATAACCCTAAGTTTAATACCTAATAGTTAGTAAACCTAGTAACCCACCGCCCTAGCTTTCTTCACCATTCTTTTAGATTATAAGTGTAAAATATAGTATTTCTACTATTTAATTATACCAAAAAATGTAAATAATGTTGGGTTGAACATAAAACTTTTTTTTAAAAGACAAAACCTCTATCAAGTAAGCTAGCTCTAAATGACTTACCATTCTTTTATTATATCTATTCTTCTTCACCTTATTAGCTATCTTTCTTCTTCACCTAATCATTTTTACAAATACATATAAAATCAATGAAAGTTGATTACATTCATTACCATCCATCTCCACAACATGAACATATAGTAGCCACGGAATACGACGTCCGTGGATTTGTCATCATAGTCTGAACTCTGTGGCGTTCGTAGTCCGTTTCATAGAAGCCTACAATATTAATCCTACAATTCCTCTACCTTTATTTTAAAAACATATTAAATAAACTTGTATGTTTTTAGTTATCCTTTGAGTTTGGAGATTGTATTTTTTCCCTCATCCTATATTCTAATTTGACCACTTGTCGAATCTTGTTATCAGAGGACAAGTGAGAACATTTTCTTAAAGCATATCACATAGAGGCTTCACGTGCAAAGTTGAGGAACGTCAAGGGGTTTAATTGGGGTAGATGAAAGTTCCTTTCCGAAACTTTTGGAGCACCAAAACTCAAGCCATCCATGAGTTGACTTCTAGTATATCCTTTTAGTTGACCAACCCTATCTGATCCCTAGATTATTTACATTTATGGTCATTCAATATTAATTTCAACCGTGTTTTTATCTCTTTTAAAGGACTCACACACCTCTTGATTTAGTAATTATCTTCGCCCAACTGCTTAAGGTGAGTAACTTATGGCATGTAAATATATGGGAGGTCATGGGTTCAAGTCTAACTGTGAGTAATACGCTCTGATGCTCAGAGTTGAGGATAGGATGTTTTCCCAGTAATGAGTTTCTTCCTGAGAGGGTTGGGGGTATGGTCCCGGCTGAGCACGGATAGTGGACCCCTAAACTAACATCTATCTACGAAGCAGAGTCGCCCATCTGCCGTTCAAAAAAATTACTCTTGAATTCATGTCTTTTATCTATTATTAGATTTAAATCCTCAATCACACTTGAAATGAGACATTATTTCTGTACACCTTGGTACGAGATCCTTTAGTATTATGTTACTTTTTCTTTCCTAATAAACAATTAGGCCATTCAATTCTCTAAAATGTGTTGGCTCAACTCTAAGCATTTTGCTTAGAGGTGAGACTTGAACCCATGACCTCCAAGTATTTATATGTTATGGGTACCTCACTTTAACCAGTTGGGCTAAGGATCATTAGTTAACATGTCCTGTAATATGTATTTGGTGTGCCTCTCAAAGTGTTTTTGTTTCTCTTTTTTCTTATTATGAGAAGCTGTTGGGTGGAACTAGGGGGGGGTGGCCGACTACTTTCTGTTAATAGGGATATGTACCAGTACATAACTGGTTTAAAAGGCAATCATAATTATTGTTAGGGCGGTTTCATACCGCCCTTGTAAACCTTTATAAAAGGTAATTATTTGGGGCGGGTAGGAATTTTATGAGGTGGTTTTTGGGGTGGGGAGGATTGAGTTTCTTGGGGTGGTGTGGGGCTTTTTATAGGGCGGTTGGGGGCCTTTTAGTGGGGCTGCCCGGTTTTGGGGATTTTTTTATAGGGGATTGTAAGACTTTTTTTTAGATTATTAAATGAGTATTTTTCAGGATATATTTTGATAAAATTTTCATATACAATGTCATTGTAATATTGCAAACTCACCATATAAATCTAAACCATACCATTCAAACTATTAATTTATATTGTAAAACGTCAACGGATTGTACATAATTCCTCCGAATACAATAACAATAATATTACAAACACTTAGTGTTTAGTATTTAAAATTTCAATTTACAACAAAATACTTTAAAATGTATTGACGTCTATCTATATACATTTTACTAATAAACTAAGGCATTAATTGTAAAATCAATTTGTCAATTTCCTTTTTGACATATAACTTTGTTATTCCAAGTTAAAAATAAAATAAAAATGAAGTTAAAATACTCTAACCTACCTGAATATCTTTTCTCATATGAGAATAATAAAAAAATTAACTAATATGAAGTTGTTGAGTAAATGATTGAAATTAAAGTTAGAACTAATATGTGGTGATTGCAATTTTGCAAAGACTAAACAGAGAGAGTTTGAGGTTGAACACGATACAAATCCAATATTTTGAAAAGTTAATGTTATGTGCAGGTGTGTACTGCATAAAAAGATTTACTTGGGCAGTTGTATTTATTCTGGGCAATAGTTAGGAGAGGTGCGCCAACGGCAAGCAGAAGCAAGATTATTAGATACCCTCTGGAAAGCACGACCAGAACCACACGTGCAAGTTTCCTTCAGTGGGTCGTTCGTCGTGATAACTTCTTTGGATTTGTGTGAACTAGTAGACTGATCACTAAGTGGCCTCATATGGGGCTAATCATTTTCATTTCACATCTAAGAGAATCAGAAGAGAAAGAAATGTTCGTGTAACACAACTGGCAGTTTTATTACTTAAGATGGTGTCCAGCTCTAGACTATATTTAGTCAGTTGCTTTCACATCCTTACTCGATGTAATCAGGCCTATTGAAATCTTACCATGCGATGGGTTTGATTCAAGTATGATCAGACAACCAAAATCAAACAATGATAGAGTGGCCTATGATTCAGATGGATTGATGCCCGAGGAATGCTCGACCGAATAAATGAGTCACAAGGTGTAAGCCCCAATGACAAAAAACTAGGCACAGACCATTTTCGGGGGCTAGCTTCCTTCCTTCTTACTTGAATTTGGGGGTGGTTTGGGGTGTGAAACGCCCTGTAAGAGTTAACTAGTTTGTAGATGATGTACTGAGAAGACGAAGAAGAAACAGGGAATAGATAGGGATATAACAGAAAGATGATAGTTATTTTGTACTATTTCAAGAAGCACTTTTAAAGCCCATACTAAATTTAAAAGAATTATGAGAATTTATTTTTTACTCTTGATAGGTGATAGTACAATGACGATGTAGATACAAGCTCAGTGAAAAGTTAAATAGAATTATAGAAGTAAAATGAATCATGTAGATGCACTTTTATAAAAAGAAGGATTCCTACTAAACCTTTATGTTAATTTAATAGTAACTACTAAATTTTAATGAGTAAAGTTTTAAATTCTTTATTTATACTACTATATAAAAGAAAACCTTGAACACAAGTGTAATTTTACAAAAAAATTAGTACACCATTGTCATCCGCCATCATCCATAAGAAAATCCATTACCTTTCTTCTTCATCCATACCACCATCGCTACACA
Source organism: Flaveria sonorensis (assembly GCA_025506505.1). Taxonomy (NCBI): domain Eukaryota; kingdom Viridiplantae; phylum Streptophyta; class Magnoliopsida; order Asterales; family Asteraceae; genus Flaveria; species Flaveria sonorensis. Next base: position 39,283,665 of record CM046434.1, read on the forward strand.
CCACCACACCACACGTCCCTACCCCTTCTTCATAGATCTATCATCATGATTCGCAAATCCATACACCACAACACCCTAACTTTCTCTCTCTCTATCTCTCTCTCCCTCTCTCTCTCTACGCAAATCCATTGCCAATACACACCCACACCACCATCAGTTAACCCACCAGATCCATTACTAAACCTACTAGATCCATCACTAAACCCACTAGATCCCTCATATTCATATGTTGTTTTGTGAAAAAACATTACAATTGAAGTTAGGGTTAATGGGTGAATAAATTTGTGAAGAAAACTTGAAATCAACAATTTTAACTATTGAAACCAATAATTTTAAAGCTTTTGAACCTGAAGTTTGTGGAGAAAACTTAAAACCCCCCATCTTCTTGATCTAAATAGCCTCATGTCTCTTAAACCTTGAAAAACATTAACTTTTTGGTTTTGGTACCTCCATGGATCTACTTTTGTGGTAGATGGATCTATGGGGTGGTTAAATCGGTCGCCGAGATGGAGGAATGATAGAGATGAGATGATGAAAATGGTGGGTGTTGTTTTGTTTATAGAAAGGAGTGGAGAGAGAGAGAGAAAGAGAGAGAGAGAGATAGTTGAGGGTGAGGTGGGGGTGGGTGGGTATGATGGGTCAAATAATTTAATTAATAATTTAGTTTTTTAATAGGGTAAAATAACCAAAATTACCCTCACATGCAAAGCACATGATCTGGTTTAACGGACAAAATTAATGTCCATAGAGTAAATGACGAAAACACAAGCTTTTTTAAACGTAAAGGAGGTTTATTGTAATTTTCTTAGTTTAAGCACGAAATGAAATTTGTTACAACATAAAGGACGAAAAATGTAATTTACTCTATTATGTTATTTATAATACTTTAAATTAACATTTAATTTATTAATAAGTATTATCTTATTTGAATATTTAATTATATAAATACTAAATATTTTTTTAATAATAATAATAATAATAATAATAATATAATAATAATAATAATAATAATAAAATTATAAATAAGTATTATCTTTTTTGAATACTTAACTATATAACTATTAAATATTTTTATAAAATAATAATAATAATAATAATATAAAATAATAATAAATAATAATAATAATAATAATAATAATAATAATAATCTATATCTATATTATGTATACTATTATATAAAACATTTGATAAGACACACTTGTATTTTACTCAAAATTTAATACATCTAATATACCTTTTTAAACATAAGTTACAAGTGTTATATACAATAGTTTCTAAAATTACCCATATTTAATAATTTCTCCCAATAATATATTATTTAATATATATATATATATATATATATATATATATATATATATATATATAATATATATATATATATATATTAAGTATTATCTTATTTATAATAATTTGAATTAATATTAAATAAAAATATATATTTATTATCTATATTTTAATACTATTTGATTTAAGTAAATTTTTTTAAAACTTAAGTAAATAATCACTAAATATTTATATATTAATAATAATAATAATACCTAAATATATCAATGTTTAAGACATGTCGGAGATAGGCTCGATAACACTCCGCATACTATATATAGCAAATAGAAAAAAATATGAGTAGTGAATGTGTAGATTTTTTTCAATGTTAGCGTAATAACTTTCTTTTTTTTTTTTCCAAACTAATAAAAACACTACTTTGTTTTTTTTTTTTTTTTACAATTTACATTTAAAGGTTTAAGTATTTTTTAAAACTAATCACAACACTTTCTCTTTTTTTGTCTTTCTTTCAAATTGATACCTACTTATTTTTTTGTTAAAATTTATATTTAAGCATTCGAGTTATGTCAATTATTTAATTACTTGAAGCGTTTTTAAATTTTATCCTTAAGCCTTCGAGTTAAGTCGAATATGCATTTAATCACCTGAACTTTTTTTGTAGTATTTTTATTACATTTTTTATCGGTGTTCTCCACGTAAACTTTTACGGGTGGTTAGTACTAACATATAAATTATCAGAATTAAATCTTTAACTTTGTAGCCCACGCTGCATAGCACGGGACACACCCACTAGTTTACTTAATTAATTTTATATCATGTGGCAAAACATATTATCCTTTTTGCTATTTCTATCTTTACAAAAACATATATTTAATCAAGCATTGCATTTATATATTCTTTACCATGTAGAGAGGATTGATATAATATAGGCACAACCATAATTTGATGTGAAATATTATATTGCGACCCCCCGTGTGAAAAGTTCTAGTTACATCATCTAGGTAGCGTTTGGTACACAAGAATGAGGGATGGAATGAAATGAACCATTGAGGGTGAATGAAAAAAAATACATGTTTGATGGTGAAGATAATGAAATAAACATTGCATAGTTGATTACATTCCCTCAAATTCACTTCATCCACCCCTTTCTTTTTTTCATTCCATTTCATTCTTCCATCATTAGTCACCAATACTACCCACTCACCCACCACAAACAACCACCACCGGCCACCAAGATTGATCATCATCGGCCACCACACCACCATCGATAACCTTTATAGCTGAAGATACCAAACATTCTTCATAAGAAAATGGATGGTATGATGATGTACCACGGGCAGTTAAAGAAGTAAGTATCCCTCACATTGAAAGTCAACTTGCTAAATTGACTAAAGATGTAATGCAATTTATAAAAGGTAAGGATGTTTAGCCAAAATCTCGAGCTTGTGGAATATGCTACAATTTGGACACCCCACTGATATGTGTCCCACACTTCAAGAAGATGTTGAAGAGGCATAAGCAATAGGAGGTTATCCAAGACAGAAATCAAGGCCTTATGAATAACCTAGAAATAATCAAAATTGGGGAAAGCACCCATGTTGGCTATCCACAAAGACCTCCATAATTTATCAAAGACCTCCATTTTAGATGCAAAACAATCAACAAAACTTTCAGCCTCGACAACAACAAAAGCTAGGGAATGTCTTTAGAAGACATAGCTTAGAATTTAGCAACTAGCACACACATATTCTACCAAGAGATAGGAGTAGCATTAGAAACTTGGAGCAAAAATGGCTCAACTTGCCAATTCCGTAAGTAAGTTAGAATCTCAAGCTAAACCACCCGCTCAAACCTAGACAAATCATAAGCATAATGTTTGTGCTATTAACTTGAGAAGTGAGGAGAGTTGTAAAGGCCGAGAATACATGAAGTAGGCAAGAAAGAAGAGACTGTTGATGCAAATAAGGAGGATAAAAATAAATTAAAAATGATGTGAGATTTTCTCCTCCCCTCCATTCCCTTCGAGACTAAAAAGCATGCAAAAAGAACAATAAGAAGAACAAATCATGGAGACTTTCCGGAAGGTAGAGGCAAACATTCCATTCTTGATGCTATTAAACAAGTTCCTTGCATTCTATTTGGCATTTATTTTGCATTCCTTGCATGTATTTTTCGTTTATTTTATATAATAGTAGTTTTGTGGGATGGAATCTACTTTGGTGTGTTTTAGTTGGTTTTGTAGATTCATGCAATTGGGAGAGAAGAAAAAGGCTTAAATAAAATATTATTAAAGAAGAATTCTGAATTTTAAAGAATGCAGAAAATTTTTAAAAGTTTGGAATTTTTAATTTTGTGGAATACTTATCATTAAGCTTTATAGAATAACTCAAAGTCAACTCCTATAAAAAGGAGGAATTAGTTGGAGGAAGAGAGCATAAATAGGATCTGGAAAACAAAAAAAAAGGGGCATCTTGAAAAAAATCAAAAGGTGGAATTTAGGGAGCATTTTGGTCGACATTGAAGAAAGCAAAAAGAAGAAATTAGGAGCTTACTGGGAAATCTTCTTTTGGAAGACAATATTAATTGTTTCATTAGTAAAGTATTTATTTATTGTTCTAGTCATCATATCCGGCTAGAACAATTTTAGTTTTAACATTAATGTTTAATTTCTTTGATTTGGTTTGAACTTATATGAAACGAGATATTTTTGTTTAATGATTTGTTTGTTTGGTTCTTGATCTTAAACCCGGATTTACTCTGGTATATATTAGATTGTTAGTAAAATTAGCCACTTTATTAATTTTCTAATAAGGTTCTTTAAGATATAAAACCTTAATCAAATTATGATTTTTGATATAAGAAACAATTACGATTTGAGTTTGTCTATGAATTCACTCTTGTTATAGAATCACACAATCTAGTTAGGTATACCAAATGGTGTGTGTGTTTAATTATAACTGATACTTTTATCATTGCAACCCGCATACTAAGATCCGAACAGCGTGAGCTTAGAGTAGCGGGGGGTGGCTCTAATCATGTAAGGCCCCGTTCTCGAGACGCTTACAGTCGGTCAATCAGCGCATAAAATATTTAAAACACACCATTTGCAGCGGAATTTAAAACTTTTCATTCATGATTAAAATCGTGTCAATACATCAAATCATTCACGTACATCTCAAATTTGTTAATACAATAATCATTCCCAAAAATGTGGATGCCAGACTTAAATCATTCCGGTAGCTTATGCATCCATGCCTGCACCTCCTCAGCATCAAACGATCACCTTCCAACTATTATGCATACAAAAAGTCAGCGACGCTGAGTGAGTTCTAGTTTAAAATAAACTACTTCATTTATATAAACATATCCTTTACATCCCTTGTCCTTACACATCATACGTACATTCAGATAATAGTTATTTATTATCTTCATCATCGTTCATCATCATTCATTACTTCGTTCATCATTATATAGATTCTGTCTCATGCAAACCCTGCGTCATGCTTTAAAAAGCTGATACTAGCCGGGTTTATAAATAAACCCCACGTCATGCTGAAGCCGACACAGTACCAGGGTACGCGACAAGACTCCCATCACATCATGTCCAATCTCAAGGATGAGACCCCTGTGCGTATCATCAAGGGTTAGCTATGTTGGGAATGGTCTGCCCAAGACACATATTGAATTGATGTGGCTAGTACGTTATGATCCAAGTCGGGTCATACCTAATAACAAGCCAGACAAACACCTATAATATTATTTTATGATATGATCATGTAAATAAATATTAACACTTGAAGTATTTAGAAATTGTTTTCTAAATATTTGCACTAGTGTTATGAATACATTTTAGGATAATTTATTCTAAAGAGAGAGTACTTTGTATTGTTATTCAAATGATTGAACAACAATACCAGTGTTTGTCCACATTTATTTTACTCATCCGTATTTACCAATGTAGATGTGTTACTGAGAAATACAGATGGATATTCCTCATCCGCATTAGCAAATGCGGTGTGCATTTTGGGAAATGCTGAAGGAATTACTTCATCCGTATTTACTTATGCGGATAGTAAATGTGGATGAGCATTTAAGGAAATGCTGATGAAACTGATCATGCACATTTACAAATATGGATGTTTATTTGGAAATGGTGCTGGAGTTATATCCGCATTTGTAAATGCGGATGTACATTTGGGAATTGCGGATGAATTCCTTCTTCCGCCTTTACAAATGCGGTTAGAGTTGTTCATCCGCATTTACTAATGCGGATGAATATTAGAGAAATGCGGATGGTTAAAGGGATGGTCCCCGCCCATTTTATCACTCTGAAATTCAGTTTCATAGGACATGCAATATATGATTGCATTCAACACTCTCTCTGATAACTTACAACACACACAAAGGTGCAGATTGGTGTTCCTGTAGCTTTTCTCTCGATCGGTCGAGGAAAACCAAGAACCAAACCCGATTCAAGTGAAGAAAATCCTAGCAACCTGGTGTTTTGTTGGAAGCTTGGGGTAGACAAGCTTGAGGTTTCCTACTTTGGAAGCTGCTGATCAAAGATCTCTTCCTCTGTCCTATCGAAAGGTAGATTTTAAACACCCTATGGTTGTTCGTAAGCTGATTTTCATATAACAATCCATTACGGGTTTTAATAGATATATAATTGGTTTATATACATTAACTGTAACAAGTTTTTTTATTCCATTTCCTCTATGTTTTCATTTTATAAGGATAAAATGACTCTAATAAACTTGTCAAAACCCAACAGTGGTATCAGAGCCGGTTATATGGATACATGCTTCATCTGGACTAATTCTCGGTTTCTTGCTGTTATTCACCAACAGACCGAAAATTCAGTTTTATGTTTCCCCTGTTTTTCAAGATTTACTTTACATGCATATTGTAATCTTGAAAAAACTTAATCATTTGGATGATTTAAGTTGTTTGACAAGAATCATGATATTCGATTTGTTTATACATTAACCGAAATCTATGATTCAAGGGGAAACTCTTGGATTTTGTTTGCATATTTGGATATGTATCTTGATGTTCATAACCTAGCCGAGACCTTGTGTTTGGTTGTGTTGTGATTTGTATTTGATTATTCAAAGGGTTGTAATAATTAAATTATTTGTTCTTCCTATTGGCTATGTAATTTATTTATTTTCATTTGGTATGTAAAATAAATAGATTAGTTGCATTTCACTTTTACTCGAAACTATATACAGGATATATAATTTTGTAAAAGAAGATGCAACAAAAATGTTTTTGGTTTGGGCCAATTTTGTGCCCAAAGGGCTTCATAGCTCTTAATGAATTAAGCAATAAACCAAAAACATATTTTGAAGGCCCAAATGGTTTGGTGCAGAATTTAAGTCCATTTGGAAGCTCAAATCGAATGGGAGAATCACAACACAAGTGGACACTTGAAGCATTTGGATGCAGGATCAAGTGGGAGTTCACCGACACAAGTGTTACCCTTAGGAAGGACCTAATAACTCACTTGTTTCGGTCAACAAGTGATGTTAAATTAGTTGGCTATGGTTATGAACTTGTTGTTGTATGTGTTGCTTGTATGGTTGATTTAATTATTGTTCATGTGATATTTGGATATGCACTATTAAACAATTTAAATCAATAACATGCTGCAAACGGTTCTTTTGGAAACATTAACAGGGTAATAAAATGGTTTTATTAAAGGTTAATGTTTTCACAATAAAATTGGGTTTTATAAAAGAACCTGGAAATTGGTTTCACTAGTGTACCACGTATTTGAATGCATGCGAATGTAAGGTAAAATGTTTTCATAACTAGAATTAATGGAAACAAAATCCTTTTAAACAAGTTTTACACCATCCTTTTATACAACACTCGAATCACTTGGGAACTATTGTGGGATAAAGGTCACCTAATCACATTTAGGGAACTTGTGTGTTTGAGGTGGGTTAACATATTTGTGGGATAAAGGTCACCTAACCACCTGTATGTGTAAACTCACACGTGTGTGTAAGCAGGACGACTTGAGTTGGAAACCATGTGAATAGGGTCACCGAAGCATGGCGTACAATGGTGTTGATGGGATTAAACATGCCGACTAAACATAACGATGTTTAACCGATCCCATAAACTAGAGTTGCAAAGGGTTGCAATTGTCAAAAGTTGACTACTTGTTAATTTAAATAATGGGATAAAGGTCACCTAACCATTATTTGAATGTAACATTGGATTCTAGATTTTAATTATTAATTGTCTATGAGACATGCAAGGGTATTAATATTTAAATGTTATTTATAAATGCTAAATTGAACTTTGTTTATATTTTAGTAATGGCCGCTAATAATAACAACGCTACCTCCCCGACCGTCCATAACCTATCACTGAAACTATTCTTGAAAGGGATCGTCTAAAACACAATAATTTCATGGATTGGTTTCGAAACTTGAGAATTGTTCTCAAGCAAGAGAAGAAATCATACGTGTTGGACGATCCTATTCCCGATGAGCACACATTGATGATGTTGATGCCTACGAGGATTGGGTTAAGCACACTGAGGATTCTGTGCAAGTTTCTTGCCTCATGTTGGAACCATGATTCCCGAGCTTCAAAAGGATTTTGAACATCAGGGGCATACGACATGATTACCCAGCTGAAGGAAATGTTCCTTCAACAAGTGAGGGTGGAGTGCTTCGAAACAGTTCGAGCGCTTCATGAATGTCAATGGAAGAAACCCAATCTGTATCATCTTATGTAATGAAGATGAAAAGCCACATTGATCTCTCGAAAGGCTAAATTGTCCCATCTCAAAAGAGTTGGCCAGGATTTGATCCTCAATGGTCTAACCAAGAAGTTTGAAACTTTTATCATGAATTATAACATGAATGGATAGGACAAGAGCATTGGGAACTTCATGCAATGCTCAAAACAGCTGAGGCAGGGATGGGTAAAAGGGTTTTACCAGTTCTCATGATCAATGAGGGTGGCAACAAGAAGAGCATCACCCCGAACCCAAGGCAAATGTTTCCAAAGGTAAGGGTACATCAAAGGAAAGGGTAAGGGAAAGACTAAAGCGGGACCACCAAAACCAAGGCTTAAGAAGCCAAAGGTTACGGAGAACGATCCATGCTTTGAGTGTGGTGAGATAGGACATTGGAAGATGAATTGTCCAATCTACCTCAAGGAGTTGAGAAACAAGGGGATGCTGGGCAGACCTCAAGTACAACTTTCATGATCCATATTGAACTTAATTATTTCTTCAAACACATGGGTATTAGATCCCGGATGTGGAACTCATATTTGCAATTTGTTGTAGGGGTTCAAAAGAAATAAGCATTTAAGAAGGGGGATACTAGTCTCTATGGGCAACGGAGCAAAGGTTGATGTCGAAGCCCAGGAGACTATATCTTGAAGCTTCCAAGTGGTTTGGAAGTCATTTTGAAGAATTTTTGTATGCTCCTAGTTTGACTAGGAACATAATTTATGTTTCCCTTCTAAAACAATTTGGTTATGTATTAAAGTTTGTAAACGATGGTATTTGGTTTTATGGATGATATATTTTATTTTAAGGCTTTGCCTTTTAATGGTATTTATGAATTGGTTCATGATGACTCATCCTTTAATAACTCATTATACCAGTCGAGCACCAAGAAACTTAAAATGGTTTTAAGCAAATTATATCTTTGGCATTGTCGTCTTGGTCACATAAACAAGAATCGTATTCAAACACTTCAAAAGAATGGTCTTTTGGAAGCAAATGAAGAGGGTTCATTTGATAAGTGTGAATCTTGTTTACAAGGAAAGATGACCAAGGAACCCTTTAGTGGTACTAACCAAAGGCAAAAGATTTATTAGAAATCATACATTCGGATGTATGTGGTCCTTTTAAAGCAATGACAAGGAATGGTGAAAGATACTTCATTACCTTTATCGACGATTATAGTCGTTATGGTTATGTGTACTTGTTGAGACACAAAGATGAAGCTTTTGAAACGTTCAAAATCTTCAAGAATGAAGTAGAAAATCAACTCAACAAAACATCAAGGTTCTTCGTTCGGATAGAGGAGGTGAATACCTTAGTGATGCCTTTCAAGATCATCTTAGGGGTTTGGGATTGTCTCACAGCTTGCTCCACCCAGAACACCACAACATAATGGTGTTGTCTGAGAGGAGAAACCAAACCCTATTGGATATGGTTCGATCTATGATGGCTAGAAGCAACTACCTCTGTCATTTTGGGGTTTCGCATTGCTCTCCGCGGCCCGTATTCTGAATATGGCCCCAACCAAGAAAATGGATAAGACACTTTTGAAATATGGCATGGAAGGGTTCCATCGTTATCATATTTAAGGTATGGGTTGTGAAGCTTATGTTAAGCAAAACACCCCAAACAAGTTAGAAAGCCGATCCACTAAGTGTATCTTTGTAGATATCCCAAAGACTCGATGGGATATTACTTCTATAATCCACAGAGAAAATGTATTTATTGCTCAAAAGGCTGAGTTCTTGGAAACTAAATTCCTTATGGAAGGAACTACCGATAGAACAGTGGAATGAGGATCGAGAACCACAAGCCGATACGTTGGTTGATACTAGCAATCAACAAGAGGTTGTTGATAATGATCAAGTGGTTGATCAATACACACAAAACGTTCGCAGATCTGTAGAACTAGCTATCCCCAAAAATATGGATTTTTCATGAATGGATGCTATGTAGTTGACTCGGATGAACCAACTACGTACCATGATGCAATGTCCAATTTGGATTGTGACAAGTGGCTTGAAGCCATGAACGTAGAGATGCAATCCATATACGACAACCAAGTGTGGGAATTGGTTGTGCCACCGCTTAACTCCAAACGGTTGGATGTAAGTGGGTTTTCAAGAAAAAAACCGATATGCATGGAAACTTGGATACTTATAAAGCAAGACTTGTAGCAAAAGGTTCAATCAAACTCAAGGGGTTGATTATGATGAAACCTTCTCGCCGTGGCAATGCTAAAGTCAATTAGGATATTATTTGCCATAGCTGCATATTATGACTATGAGATTTGGCAAATGGATGTCAAAACTACTTTCCTTAATGGACATCTGAAGAATGTCTATATGGTTCAGCCTGAAGGTTTTGTAATCCACATATCCTAATAAGGTATGCAAGTTAATGAAATCAATCTATGGATTGAAACAAGCATCAAGAAGTTGGAATCAACGTTTTGATGAAAAGATCAAAAGGTTTGGATTCATCAAGAACATGATGAAGCTTGTGTGTATAAGAAAGCTAGTGGGAGCATCATCACATTCTTAGTATTGTATGTTGATGATATACTACTGTTTGGAAATGACATTCCAACCATGGAAGGTGTTAAAACCTGGCTTGGAAGTTGTTTTTCCATAAAGATCTTGGTGAAGCCGCCTTATTTTGGGAATAAAGATCTATAGGATAGATCAGGCGGTTGATAGGTTTAAACCAAAGTGCTACATTGATAAAATATTGAAAAGGTTCAAGATGGAGAACTCTAAGAAAGGTTTGGTACCTATTCAAAGAGGGACAGTATTAAGTGCATCTCAATGTCCAAGCTCAAAGGATGAGCAAGAAAGGATGAAGGAATCCCATATGCATCTGCTATAGGATCCCTTATGATGCGATGATATGCACTAGATCGGACGTGTCATGCGCCTTAATCATGACAAGCAGATATCAGTAGAATTGAGAAATAGTCATTGGATGGCTGTTAAGAGTATATTGAAATACCTTAGGAGGACTAGGATATGTTTCTAATATACGGATCTAGTGAAGAGGAACTCGTTGTAAAGGGTTACATGGATGCGAGAGTTTCCAAACGATCGAGATGATTCTCGATCACAATCGGGGTATGTCTTTTAATGAATAAAGGGGCAGTGTCCTGAAAGAGTTCAAAGCAGGATGTGGTAGCATTGTCCATACAGAATCAGAATACATCGCCGCTTCATTGAAAGCACAGGAAGCTGCATGGTTGAAGAAGAAATTCATTGTCGATCTTTTGTGACAACAAGGGTGCGATTGCTCAAATCAAGGAACCCATTCACATCAAAAGACAAGGCACATTGAGCGGAGATTCAACTACATAAGGGAATGAAGTTGAAAAAGGAAAGATATGTATTCGCAAAGTTCACACCGATCAAAATATTGCGGATCCACTCACAAAGCTCCTTGAAAGCCAAAGCATGAGAGTCATACTTGTGCCTTAGGACTTTGATATTCTAGTGATTGGATTTGAACTATTTAGTATTTAAATATCGAAACAATTATTATTTTGACTCACATATATATATATATATATTATATATTTATATATATATATATATAATATATATATATGATTTGATACTATGAGTTATGTTCCATTTTAGCATGTTTAAATCCATGAATATGTTATTATTCTAAATGTCCGTAGTCGGTCATATTTGTGGGAACAAATATGAAGTAAGACTATTATGAACTTGGATTGGTGGATATTCATGAGGTATGAATACAGAGCAAGAGGTTGCTACCAAGGTTCATAAATATTTGGGGGATACAAATATTGGATAGACCCGCTCTCAAATTTTACTGTATGGATTATGTAATTGATCATAAGTAAATTTTAGTAAAGGTGAATATCGTTGTATCCTCTGACCTGAGATACATATTGGTTTCGATATTCACCAAATATTATACTTTGATCTAGTTCTTCGTTGTTCTGAAATAATGGACAGTACATGAGGCTAGTTTCAGGTGTGATACAAGGTGATTGTGAGAAACGTATGTAGTCAAGATGGGATTTTTCCTCTTATTCGTTAAGAGTATGATGTCTAAGGCCTGATCAAGTTAAATCACAGAGAATGATCATTCTAGGTCTCTGGATTTAACATGACTCTGTAACAAAAGGATAGATGATAGCACCTAAATCATTTCAAGTAAGGGACTTGAGATAGAGATGTTATTGAATGGCACTTCGTCATGCGTATTAGGGGTAGTCAACCCGTGTTAGGGGTATTTACTGCTTGCATCAATTCTCTATGTATTTGTACAAGTGGGAGATTGTTGGGAACGGTCTACCCAGACACATATTGGAATGATGTGGCTAGTACATTATGATCCAAGTTGGGTCATACCCAATAACAAGCTAGACAAACACCTACAATATTTATTTTATGATATGTCATGTAAATAAATATTGACACTTGA